>JARHVA010001268.1:1905000-1960000 GCA_037957365.1 Torreya grandis
ATTTACAATAAATAATATAATTTTCAATTAAAATATTGAATTAAATGGACACCTTAGATTTTCATGATTTGTTGTTCTATAATATTTTGTTGATATATTTAAATATCAAATTTTAGTTTGTATATTATATTGATATATTTTCATCCTAAATATTATTGTATTGTGAGAATTTTAAGATTATTAAAAAAAATTCAAAATGAAATCTGAAATAAGAATCATTAATATTTTTTAGTTGAATCTTCATATACAAATGTTAGAAGTATTCAAATAACAATATAGTCTTAAAGTTAATATGTTTTAAGACATTGAACATGATCAATATATTAATTTTGTGTGTGATTTCTTGGGGGTGTAAAATTCACTCAATAATTAATATTAAATTATATGTAAATATCAAATTCTAAATCATTTTATTTTTTATAAAAACATATTTATTTCCTCAATTTTTTAAAAGGAGAAATACAAAATTTATAGATGTGATTTTAAAACATACATCATAATCAATTAATCTTACATCAGTATGAGATCCAATTTCATTTTTTTCATTTTTTTTAAAATATAAAATTTTCATTTCATACATTGAATGTTTAATACTAGCTAAGTCTTTACTCGATGACATGTTACTAGTGGCAGGTTTCACATATTGAACTAACATTATGTTGTGTTTGAATCATTTTTATAAATTACAAAACTTTATAATTTAAGATTTTATATAAAATATAAATCATTTTATATATTTTTTTAATCCTAATTAATATAAAAATATTTTTGATAGGTCATTTACTATCCCCCTATTAAATATATGATTTAACATGGCATGCAAAATTGACGTTTAATTTACAATTGATGTTTTGATATCCTATTAAAGAGTATAAGTTAATGATTTATAATTATTGAATATTCTATTAACATTTTCAATTTTTATCATTATTTTAAGTACTATGTTAAATGGAACTCACAAAAATAATTAGAATAGATAAATAATTGTTAGAAATAAAATTCCCCTCTAAAAAAATATCTTTCATTGACATGGTGCTTATATAATTTCCTTATTTATTCAATGACACCTTCAACATAGTTATATAGAATTAGAAATGAAGATAAGTATTTTGAGTGTAGCTGTCAGATTATAACCACAATACATGAATATATCACATATGTATACTCAAGCATTGATTATTATATATATGTTTTAGTTTTACTAAATTATAAATATAATAATTATTTGTATACTATAACATTGATTCAATTTTTTCATCGTCTATATCATGTTCTATAGCGTACCACTAGGGAAAATATCAAGATATTTATCAAACATAGTATAATGACTTACAAGTGCATTGATTGATAATAAGAGTTGGGATTAATAAAATGATTTTAAATCCTACAATGCTCTCCTAATATATCCCTAGTTTGACATTAGACCAATGCTAAATATATATAAATAGAAAACACCTAACTAATTTATTTAATTTATTTATTTATTGTATTCTATGATTTTTACATACATTTCCAATGTAATTTTCCACCAAAAGATGAAGATAACATCCTTGGTAAAACACTTATACAAATTTATTATTTAACATACATTGAATTAATAATATTAGAAATTAAAAAAAATAGAAACATATCATAATGATCAACTAATAAAATTACTTAAAGCCATAGGAAAGGGATGTTTAGTATAACTTATGATCATTCTATTTTTACTATTAATAGTTTGATGGAATTTATACCCTTTAGGAAGAAAGGCTTGAAAAATTTGAGGTTCGTCAGCTACACAATCAATATTAAGGATCTTTAGATACTCTAATGATATGGGATGATTTACAAAATGAACCAACACCAATGTGTATTAATTTAAAGGTGATAATGTTAATCTTAAAATATAAATATTTTAGTAATACAAATATATCTCCCAATGTATAGTGAAATGAAGGCTAAAATTATTTTCACAAATGTGAACTACTGTAGATACTTAAATCATAATTACATACTAAATTTTTTAATAGATATTTTAAAAAAATGTGTTGTTATTTTTTTTAATTCCCTACATAACAATCAAATGAACATAAATTTTAAGGCCAAATTACCTTAAATATATAACAATCAGATGAATAATAAAATATTTATTAACATCTCATATTATAATGCATATGTTTTATAATTTTCTAATGTAGGTCTTGAAATACAACTTCAAATTTTATGACATATCTCATTAGTGCTTCATTTTCTTGACCACTTATAAAAACATGTGTCTATGTATATTTAGAGCTTGTGGTAGTAGGAACACATGTTATTAACCTATACAAACAAATTGGAAGTTTAATATTTATAAGGGGAGGTCAAGGAAGTAGAAATGTTAGTTGGTTGATAAGCACATATCTCTTGACTACATAAAAATTACATTTTAACACTATATAGTATACCATTTTCCACAAATTTGTCTCTTACATCAGTTTACCATGATCTGAGGTGAAAGTAGATGACTTAGAGATTCATGTGAGAGTTCTTTTGGTTCATCCATGTGAATTATGGTTTTTACTTTATTCATGTCTGATGTTGGCTCTAAAAAAAAATGGTTGTATTAGGAAGGATGTTATTGAGGTTGTTGTGGGTGCTCAATCTCTGTAATGTTCA
This sequence comes from Torreya grandis, assembly GCA_037957365.1. NCBI lineage: Eukaryota > Viridiplantae > Streptophyta > Pinopsida > Cupressales > Taxaceae > Torreya > Torreya grandis. The sequence continues at coordinate 1,907,641 of JARHVA010001268.1, forward strand.
TCTTCAGAGTAAAATGGCATGGTCCTAAGAGATATTCATTATTCATAATGTGATAGTGGTACAATTTTAATCCATGAATTGCTCGAGGTTGAGATATATAATTGTGGCTTCAATTTTGACAACTTTTATTTTTAGTGTTTATGCAACTTGAATAGATTTAAAACCCTACCTCTGCATGGCTTCAAAACTCATAGTCATGGGAAGTGGTGTATTTTCAAGATGAGGTCCCAGAAGAAGAAACATCAATTGAAGGAAAATAACTTATCTCTTGACTCACAAAAGTTATATTTTTAGCACTAATTAGTATACCATCTACCATAGATTCATCTCTTATATTGGATCACCATGATCTGCAGTAAAAATAGAGGAATGAGAGATAAATGTGATGGTTCTTACAATTCATCCAAGTGACTTATGGTTTTCATTTTATGTGCATTTGAATTTGGCCTAAAAAAATATTTTATTTTATTGGGAAGCACATTATTGAGGCTAGAATAAGTAATCTGTCTCATTATGGGCATGTTCGAAGGCTAATAACTTGGTCATATATTTTATTATCCACCCTCAACATGGTGGTGGTGCTAGTTTTCATCCATTAAGCATCATAGGTGGATATATCTAATTGTAGCTTCATCTTTGACAAAATTTATTGTCACTATTTTTAAAAATTAAAAAGAGTTTATTTTTGTCATTGTTATTGATATGATCCATACCACTAATTTAATCAATGGAAATGTTCCCAATGAATTTTTTGGTTCTAACTCAACCAAAATAATTTTTATTTTAATACGGTTAGTTCTCAATAAGTCTATAGTTATTGATAAAATTGTCAAGAAGATGATTTATTTGGATCCAAAAATTAGACGGTCACTTGCTTCGATTGTTAAAACTTCACTTTTGAAGGAACATAGTTTATAAAAAAATTCCATACTTCAACCAACCTGATTCAAACTAACTATAAAAATGTTTTTTTTTATCTTATTAGGCCTTAAGTTAATTTTATGCAACTAATATCTTCACAGATTCATACACGATATAAACAAAATAAACACGATATAAGTTAAGACACGATATAAACAAAATTAAAATTTGAAGGGAATGCTAAAAATGTCCAAATAATTGATTTTAGTGCTATGTAATAATGTATCTCTTCTTTATTCTTATTTGATTTAGTTATATGTATTATCTTTAAATTTTTTTAATGTATTTGGAAATAAAATAAAGGTGAGATGTAATGATGTTTTAGTTACTAGACTCTATATATGATTACAAATTTTAAACCCTATTGATAAAAATTGTAATTATTGATTATTTACCTCTGTAATGTTAGACCATGTGATGTGTGTATTTTATAAGAGTAATTAGATTAAATAATTAAATCCTAATTATCAATTTGATTCTTTATATGGAAAAAATGATCAATGAATGGAAATCCATGCTTATTTCTTAACAAATTTTATGGTGACTGTCATAACACCAAGATCTTGAAAATTTAGTAGGTGGTTATGACTTTATAAAATAAGGATGTGTAATGTATATTTTAAAAAGTTACTCATTTTATGTTATTAATTTTAATTTTATTAATCATAACGGTTACTAGTATAAAAATCATATGTAGTTTATTAGAAATTATTGACTTACGACTAGTTAAAAAATTGCATTATTTTCCATCATAAGTTCATATTTGTTTTATGTAGTATGATGAAAAGAAATGTTTTTTTTGGAAATTTTAATGATAACGTTATAGATGTGATTAAATATTCAATTATATAAAATATTCACTTATGGTGATATAAAAAAAGTTATAAAAGACTTAATTATTCCATGGAATAATCAATGTGTGTATAAGGCTCTAAGAAATGATCTGAATAGACGAGATTCAAGAACAACATAAAAACCAAATAATCAATTTTAACATGTTAGATTTATTTTGATTGGTTTTTTATGATAGTGATCTATTCAAAATTCTAGGAGAATGAAATATCAAAAAATTCCATGAAAAATATAATCATTTCAATATATATATAAGAAATAAAGGCATATAAAATATGAACATAACATAATCTTGGATCAATGACATATAGGCATATAATTCTAGAAAGGTGTACATTTCCATTTGTGCATACAAAAAACTACATCATGTAAGCCATATCCTAGTCATCAAAAACCCTCCCTCTCTTTGCCTTACTCAAATAAGGCTCTCCCTTAGATGACTTGCTCATAAATTGAGATCCCTAAAATTCCTTAGATTTCTCTAAGATTTGATTAAATGTCCTTATATGTTTAAACCTATTCATATAAAAATATTGTAATAATCTTATATACTACACATGTAACCAATTTTATAATTGAGTCTTAAAGTGATATAAAAACTATTAAGAAAAACACGTACTATAATATCATGGGCACAATTAATTTTATTTTAATACCCAACACTTGGTCCATGATAAGATGAGCCTCAAGTAAAATATTATGAAATGGAGAAACAACATCAGTTGTTACCTTAATAATCATTTCAATAGGACTGTTAGACGTTATCATATAGCCCTATGTAGATAATAGATTCACTGTAGTTATAAAAAAAAGTATAGATTAAAATTATCAAAACTAATATATATCTACAGTTCAACGTTATAAGTTAGCATACCTTAGTTAGTGGCTACATATATGAAATTGAAACTAAAATTCCTAAGTTTGTTTTATCACATATTGATGGATGAATCTCTATTGGGATCATCAATCTAACATAAAATATATTATTATTATTAGTTTAGAATATCTATATAAATAAATATACATGTACATGACATATACTATTAATTAAAAATTACCTTTGTATATGTGTATGATAGTCATTAAAATTTAGCTTTATATATGTATAGGTTTCTTGAGTAATAGTAACATAGGCACTAGTAAACTATCAAACATTTGGTTCTGTAAATGATGGGACCATCTTTTAATATAACATAAGAAGTTACAATTACACTATTAACTTTTATATGTAAATTAATTATCATATATTAAATACATATCTATCTAAAAATTAACATGTCAAATATATAAGATACCTACATAGGTGTAGTTGAGGTCGCCACACCAAATGTATGTGCCATAATTTCATCTATCATAACCATAGTGTCTTTACCCTTGAAGCATTGTAGTCCTTTTCTAAAGGATCAATTCATATAGTTCCACATCATCTGTAATGGTGTGGTCAAGAATCAATAACACTAGCATCCATGTCAAAAATATTAATGAGGGTGTCAGTAAGTGAATTAAGTACATTAAAAAATTAAATCTTGTCAACCTCCTGTTAACACTTGGATTTTTACCCTTCAGTAGATGCCTAATTATCTTTATCCAAGTGAAACCATGGAGACATTTATCTTGCTATGGGTGACAATATTGAGAAATTAATCTCTAGATGAGGGGCTAGCTCCCCTTGATACACTCTTTGAAGTTATTTTATACCTATCAATTATAGATGAAAAGGGATTATATAATCAACTATTAAAACCAAATATGGTGATTCACCAATATGTATCATCCTTCCTACTTGAATGAAACCACAACTTAAAGATAAAAAAGGTGCTTCTCACACAAAACTCACAACTTAGGACCCATTACAACATCAATGTTTCATATGCTAGATTCAAGAAGGTATGTGATTCTTAGAAAAGGGATGAATGATTCTGATTAGGGATGCAATCATGAACCACTTCTAAGATATCTCTACACTTATAAAAGAATACTAGGAAAGACCTACAACAATCTCGTTTATGTAAATTGGTAGACCATCAAGAGTACAAGCCAGAAAAGACAATCTTTTACTAGACTAGACCAATAAGATTCAAGTCATTACTCAATATTACAACATATGAGTGGAAATAAAACTTGTATATTTATTCAAGAGTTATTAAATTAAAAATTTGGCTAGATTTTCCCCATCAACCAATGGAGGCTTCTCCCAAGATCAAAGAGAATGCATATTTATAGCCTTTGAAGGGGGGAGTAAAAAAAGGAAGTTCAAGGGTCACTTATACATGTGCCAAATTGATAAAATTAGTTACATATTCATGTGAAAATAGGGGGTGAGGTGATCCATGCCATGCCATGGGGTCTACTTGTCAAAAAAAATTCATAAGAATGGTGAAAAGTGGCACAAAGTCTCCTGGATTGGCATAAGAAACTACATCTATAATTGCCTCTATTTTAACACCCTTATTATAAAGAGGTGTAGGTATAGTGATTTGGATGATAGGGGAGGCTTTTAGACATGTCATCCCATGCATTGGTTTTTACATTAATCATTTAGAAACTCTTGGAGAAGAGGAATCATTGCCTACAGTCTTGAAACTCCCTATTATTAGTCACCTTCAACACTTGGCCCTAAAAAATATTTATTTCCCATGAAAATCCATGGGAAAAGTATGAATGACACTTTAAAATCTTATCCATAACTCTATATGCTTCAACTCTTCGTTAAAATGACATTCAATGGAGGTTTTCACACTTTTTACCCTTGTGTACATGATGCTAGATTTGAATCACTAAAAGTGAGGCCTTTTTTTGAACACATATAAGTTTATACATAGGTTCAAATGAATATAAATATTTATTATAAGTCTATATATTTCCATAAAACTTAGTTTCATCCTCTGGAACCTCATACACCATATACAATTAAAAAAATGGTGAAGAAAACCCCATTTTCTAAGCTTTTCCTAAAAATCCATACATATTTATAACATGTATGGAATCATTGGAGATTCCTATAAATTATAAATTTGTTTTCATATCCATTCCCTAGAATCTAGTTGCTTAAAATGCTCTATCTCTCCAATTGGCTCACTATGAGGGGTTTTCAAGGGTTTAGAGTGGTTTGGAATCTTAACCTTTATTCATAAAAGTATGAAATTTAAACTACCTAAAAATTTCAATGAGAGTTCTTCAAGGAATTAATATAACTTATCTAAATGTCTTATGAACCCATGCAAATATCCACGAAAGATATGAGTGATGGAAGTTGACCTTTGAATGGCTTTTGTGCTTCTTGTGAGGGTTTCAATATGTCTAGAGTTAGACATGGAATCATATGGAGTTTACTTGCCAATTAAATATTTCCCACCTCTTTGTCTGATCTACCAACATGTTCAAATCATTTTTATGGATCACCAAGAGCCCAAAATGGGACTGACCTCTATTTTGGGACAAGAGCCATGCCTTTTAAATAGGCCCGTTTATTCTTTGTAAATCAAAAGATGATAATTATCACTTTTAATTCATTAAAACAGAATTATCACATCATATTAATCCATATAATAATAATACAAAAAATTATAGTGCTTATATAAAGTTATAATTTGAAGTGACATCTCATTTTGGGTTGGGTTTACATGTTTTCCTACTAAGTTTACCTACAAACCTCCTTGTCTAGACCATCTCGATGGAATTAAAAGATTATACGATGGTTTATAATGTTCTACCATGTTCCCCAAAAATTTAAAAACCTATCCAATTTATTATATTTCCCTTTGGTTCACTATCAAATTTTTTTCCCAAAAACTACCGTTCTTGTGCATGCATGGAGTGACCTAACTTTGAGACAAAATAGAGTGTATTAGGCCCATTTTTTTAGGAAAAGTGAATATTTTATGAGCTCATTAATGTATTTATTACAATATTTACCAAATAGTTTGGTCATATTTCATTCCTAAGTGGTCTAACCATCTCAATTTCCTCAAGAAAGGGTGAAAACCCCTATTTCTGCATGTTTTTTTGCCTAAACCTGTTTATGGATGCTAATTCAACATATCTTCCATGATTAAAAACTATTTTAACATGTTATCTATCCTCAATTAAATATCATTAATTTTTTTGAGCCTTTGAAAAAAAAATTTGCTAGTGAAACCCTCCACTTGCCCCTTGCAACAAGGTTCTCTTGGTTGACTGTATGGACTGAGACAATATTACTCAAAAAAATGGTCTTGGAATGTTATTTGAGTGTTTTTATAATATAAATACCCTCATTTGATGTTTTTAAACCACCCTATTTACTTGTATACCTTCTCTCTCTCTCTTGGAGTAGTCAAACATATACCTTGTTTAAGCTCTAAATAGGACCCTGCCTATAGGTTTCTAAGGTGAGCAGGGTATATTTAGTAGATACACTTATGTTGGGGTGATATAAAGTTTTTAAGAGTGAATTATAATTTTTTTTTACCTTTATTTATGCCAATTTGATCTCATCACCTCCTTCCTTTCTTCATACTTAGCAATTCAATCTTTCACTTTCCTTCTTGTCACTACATATAGGACTGAGACAACCTTCATTTGAGCACATTAGGCTTGGGAAGATCATGGGAATAAAGTTTATAAAGGTTATTTAATCCATTGGAGAGACTTAAAACCCTCACTTATCTTATCACAAGACTTCAAGATCCGTATATACTCCCATGGTTTGATTGTGTCACCTTTCCTGTATAATTATAGGTGCATACTCTACCTTACTATAGGTTTCCAAGGTAGTTGTTTAACCTCAAAGGCGAATACAAACTTTTATTTCTCTCCCTAGAATAATGTTTCATCATTTCACCCACTTGTATGTTTCAATTGGTCTCAAAAATCATTCTATTCCTGACTGACACCAACTTACTAATACCTCTAGCTATAGGTGCATAATCCAAGACTATAGGTTGTGTAAGAGTCATTTGGATCATGTTTAGTAGTGTATGGAGCTTATTGAGATTTCATTTAGCTTTGTATCATTCATACTAGGACCTATTTCCTTACTTTGAACCTTCAACACCATCTCTTCATGCTACTAATGAAACATTGCTTCCAATGCATGCTCTACCCTATGTACGGATAGGGGATAGGCCTAAAAGGTATTTTCATGCAACATAACTCTTATTCATGAGGTAAGTACATAGGATTTATTGTTGAGTTGTTTTGAATTATTTCCTCTCTCAATATTAGGTTTATGACTTATCAAAGGAATTTTATGGTAAGTATTGCTTAAGAATCATGTAGATATCACTATTAACTTTTAGTGATTCCTTGGCGAATCGGAGGAGCTCAAAATCAACCTTCCACTTAATTTTGGCTCCCAAATTTAAAATAGTTATACTACATGGATAGTGATACAACGCCCAAGAAATAAAATTGATAAAATATTCTTCCACCATGTCAAAAATTAATCCAAAAAAGCTACAAGATCTATGTTTTCTACACTTAGGGACTGAGAGCCCAAAATGGAGATAACTTTCTTTGAAGTAGAAACTTGCTCATATACTATCCTAGGACTTCATGGCATGAAAATCATAACTATTTGGGAATTTCAAATCTCTAAATTGATTACACCATGCTTTCCCAACTCTCTCACATCTATACAACCTCAAAGAAATAAGCACAAACTTGACTGAAAGTGATAAGGAAAAAAACAAGGTGAAGATGGGCAATATGACTTTGGAAGGGTGAAAGTTTTACTTTACAAAATATGATTACATGAAATATATATTCACACATGATCCTCAATCACATTATCATCACCATGAATCTTCTTGGATGTTGTAAAAACTTAAGACCTACACCCAACTTTGCAAACTCCTTCAAAGAAAATGAGAGGTAAAGTGTTATATATTTAAAATATTATTGAGAGAATCTTATTATAGATTAAAAATACCATATAAAGATAATATAGCTCCAAGGACCTCTAAAAATTATAAACAAATGCATAAGTATACCCCCCTTAGATGCAATTCTGTAAAAGGCTACCTGGATTGTTAACGATTATTAGTAAATGAGGAGACACAAAAAAAAAAAATAATATTATTACAATGAAGTTTATTCAGATTAAAATCCACCTATATAAGAACTCCTCCCAACTCTACCTATACCTTTCATACTATGTGCTTGAAGTTGACCTTCCTTTGCATGCCAAGAGGAAAAGGAATAAAAATGAGTTGCAGATGCATATTTTTTAATTATACCTAGGTTTAAAATGTTTAAATTGGTTTAGGGAGTTTAATAGATACCCCACCCACATATTTTTCTAGAGATCAGATCATGAGGATTATACAAGTGCCTAAATTGGCCTAAAAACAAGGAGAAACTCCTTTTTTCTGACCATAACTAAATATTGAATTGTCACACATCTAAATCTGAAATTATATTACCTCCCCCATGTTATCCATATCTTGGTGACAATTTTATCACCTCATCCATCCGTACAAGTCCTCTTTCTTAGCTCAAAAGTGGGCCCACAAGGCATTTCTTGCATATTGAATATGCTAAATGCAATTTGATGACTTATAAAGATAATAAATTACATTAAAAAACATAATATGACTATAAAAACATATTTTATTCCTTTGACAAAGTTTTACCCTATTTGACTAAGGTTGACTTTCATTGACTTGACTAGTAAAAAGGGCTAGACTTTGGACCAAGGCTACGCTAGGGATAAGTGAACATCTAGATCAAAATGAAAACCATATAGGTAATGGATAAACTTTTAAATTTTTTATAAATGTGTGGGTTGACTTAAATTTGACCAAAGGTCAAATTTGGTCAAAACTTTTGGTAACTCCTAGGGGAAATATGCTTGTTTATATTAGAAGCTAGTAGCTTTGTCCAACTAAGGGCCAATAGAGTCAATGTATTCTCAAATATGAATAACAAGGACATGAAAAAATAAAACATAAAGCAAACACACCACACAATAGTAACAATACCAAGAAAAGACAACACAAAACAAGACAAGGACAAACTTGTGCTATTAAGCACTTAGGGAAAATAAAACACAAAATAATTGAAATCAAACTAATATGTACATCTAACCTGGTACATTTCCCCCCCTCTTGGATCAAAGGGGAAATTTCTTAGATCTCTTTCATGGAAAGAAACCTCATGGTGGTAACTAAGTAGTTTTTAGGAGTGAAAACTTGGTGACTCACCCTTATTGTTTGCCATCTCGATTGGCATGTATTCTAATGCATCAGGTCTAAACATGTCTTCCACCTCCATGTATTCATATTTGTCTTTGAGACATGTTTCACACTGGTCCTTCATTTAGGTGTAGTCCATTAATGGAACAATGGTTACAATCTCATAATTATGGGGCTTATTTGGCTCATGGCCCTCTTGGTATGCATCATGGACCAACTCATTATTCTATATCTCTTTGAGAAGCTTTTCAAACTGATCTCTTGCTTCATCATGGCTCTCTTGAGGAAGGGTCGCTGGTGTGGTGTTTGAGTTGAGACAAAAAATTTCTATTTCATCCCAAAAATCATCACTTTCTCATTCCAAATCTCCCTCTTTAATGTCTATATTACACCAACCTGATTCCTCTCCTTGTTCAAAAATAAGAGTCTCTAGCTTCTCATAACCATGCTCTTGAACTTCATCCAACTCATGTCCCGTGGCTTAGTCACTATCTTCATCAATGCAAAAGGAAAACCCATAAAAAAAATGGGAAGAGAGCTTACCATTTTTGCATTCTTCATCATTACCTACTATGGATTATTCACTACCTTCATCATGACCAAAAGGAAGTTCATCAAGTAGGGATAATGAATCCTCATCATGTCTACAAAGATCTATACCTACTAACTCCTTTCCACTTATATCATCTTCTTCACCCTTGAATTATGAAATTTTGTCTTCCACCTCACACAAGACATTTTCTCTTTTCTCCACGGAGAGGGTGGGAGAGGAAGAAACATTCCTAGATAGGTTGAAAGATAATGGGACATTTTTATTCTCTTCTTTCCATCTTGCAATCACCATATCAAATATTGGAAAACTTCCATCACCTAAACCTATTTCAGATTGAGGAGTAGGAGAATGAATTACCAAAATAACATTTCTATCCATAAGAGTCTCATCAATCTCTTCATTCTTCTCCTCTTTAGGTTGTGTTTGCATTTGAATGACATATTTCCAATGTGTGAAACCAATAGGCAAAGCTTTTTATATCTATTCTTCTTCAAACTTTTGGGATAATTTATGAAGAATGCTCACCCAACTTAGAATCTTCACATCAACAACCTCATTCACTTTCTTAAGGCATTGAGCTTTTTCATGACAAACATTTCTCCAACTTGGAATCTTGACATCAGATTGAATGGCTTGAGGAGGTTGAGGGAGACTAGGAAGAGTTTGCATATGCATAGGAGGGGTTGTTTGAAGATGGATGTGTTGGTTTCCAAAGGAAATGGAATGGATTTCTTCAAAAGAGGGATCATAATTTAGGAACTTGGAGTATTTAATTTCCATAGAAGGTTGACCCAATATCTTTTGGTGTTGGAGTGCTAAGTGTAAAGGATTTATTTTGTTTGGGTAGTTTGTTTTGATATAGAAGAAGATGAATTAGAAGGGCTAGAAGGTTGGATCATCTTATTTTTATGAATAGGTGATTTTTTAAATAAAGTATCTAGTATACAAATGAAGGGTCTATTTTGTATGGGAGAAGGTTGTCCTGGAATGGAATAAGGTATACAATGCTGATTTCCTTGAGTGGGTTGACTTCTCCATCTCACTAGTTTCTCCTTCATGGATTGGATGGGTTGAGCTTTCCTAAATAGGCAGTCCTCTTTATACATTAGCTCTTATTGATTTTTATTTTTCTCATTTAACATATCTATCTCCATCACTTTCTTCTCAAACTCTAATATTATCTTCCTAACACTCTTGGATTTACTAGGAGAAGGATAATTAGGAGAGCTACTTGAGGTGATTTTATGAGTAGCATGATCTTGATCAAAACTATATGAAGGAACACAATGTACATACTACTCAATAATAGGGTTATACATACAAAAATATTATTTCTTGATGCACTAGGGATGATTGACTAACTGATTCAACATAGAGTCACCATTGGTGTTGATTGGAATTCTCAAAAAGGCTGATTGGTTGAAGAACACACCAATAATTCTTTAAATATTTGGATAAATTGTCCCATTGAGTTGAATAAAAACTTTTGACACTTGGATTTTCACCAGTGAGGAGAATTAGGCATCTCCTCAAGGGTACAAATCCAAGTGTCATCACCTCCTTCACTACAGAGAATATTATCTCATGGTGAAGTGAATTTATCAAAGGGAATATTAGAGGATGAATAGGCACATGACATTCCTTTATTCTATCTTTCATAGATCATTTTTTCTCAGACTTAAAAATATGAGTGGTCAAAGTAATTAAGAATTTTATTGAGTATAAACTTGCAAGAGATTTTCATCAAAAATTACAAATAATCCTTGTGGTTGTTACAAGGTGTATGATTAAAGACCATCCACCATCGGTCATAGAAATTATTCCTTATTAAAGGATGTTTGCACTATTGGATTGGAAACCATTTAACTGATAATAGAGGTAGTGCATTGGTAACGGATCAATGAATAATGTGTAAACTTGGTATTTTGATATTTTTTTCCTCTACATCACATACTGATAATTTATCAATATCTAAATCCCTGTATATCTCATTAGAAGATGTATCTCTATCAATTTGAATCATTATCAAGTCAACTTGTCCTAGTAATTCATATAATACATCTAAAAATTAAGTAAAATTGGTGTTGATTGAATGGGGCTCCTTCATTCTCTTAATTATCTCTTTAAGTCATAGTTCATTTCTACTATATATGTGTCCAAATCCTCTTGAATATTTAGGGATCTTGTGTAATTGTTAGGAGGGATATATGGGTTAGGAGGATTAGGAGGATTAGGAATATTAGGGGGGTTTTAGGGGTTATGAGGGTTGGGAGGGTTAGGAGGGTTTTTAATTGGACTTCAACCTGCTATACAAATAGAATTTTTTTTTAATAAAAATATAAAATAATTAGTATTTTTTTTGTTAAATTACAAGAATTTAGTTTCCTAACCTCTCCTTTATCTTGACATTATCAATTTGTTGATTCAAAATCAAGCGAGTGTGGTGATGGTGGTCAATTTTTCTCAGCCTATAAATGGTAGGTCATAATGTGAATGTAATTTGTGTTGTAGAGGACAAATGAGCAAAGAAACTAGAGTTGGGATGAAGAATGAAGTCGTGTTTATTATTTTTATAAAAAATGCATTCAATAATGTGTACATGTTTATATGACATATGAACACATACATGTTTCTATGACATATAAATATGTATGTATTTCATCTTGGTAATGATAAATCCTACTCAGACATAACATGTACATGTTATGTAAATAATGCACCTACATTGCTACTAATTTCATGATAATGTCCAAAAAATATTCCATCAAATCATTACATTTACCCACACTTCTTTCATGAATAAATGAATTATTTAGATCAATAATGACTTTGGTATTTTTTGTTAATCCTTTTACACTATATCCAAATAATGTTAGTATTTCAATACAACATGATATTGTTATAAATTATTAATTATGTGTAAAATATTATACTTGATGATGGGAAAAATAATTTTATCTCTAAAAATATCTATATCCTTTGGATAGGAGTGAAATAGATAAACCTTTAGCAATTTTTTTTTCAAATTGAAACCCCTTAGATTTCCAATAGAAAATAATATTCATAAGGGATTTTTCATTAGGCATTGGTAATGATGAATCACTATAAACATTGATATTAAAATTGTGGATATGGGTGGCTATATGAATCTAAATATGGCCACTATCAAAATCACTTGACCAAGCCCTTTACCTTAAATAAAATTAGAAAATGGGAAGAAACATAATAAATAAGATTATACCAAGTAAAAGGATGAACATTGAGTAATAAGGTTATAAGGATAGGAATCATATAATTGAATATAAATGTAGGGGATGAAAATTAAAATTAAAAATTGTAAATCATATTTATGTATATAAATCTACAACCCTAAAATAAAAGAAAAAATCCTAAGGCAAACCTAGATTTTGGAAATGCTTGAAAGGATATTTAGTTTCTCCAATATGTTTACACTTATTTTAGATTGATGATAACCCTAAAAATTTATAAATTATTTGTATAATTTAGATTATAATATATGATAATTAAGCATAAATCCAAATGTAACAGACTATAATTGATTTGAAAATTGCACTTCCTTCATATTTAAAGCATTATAGAGGAAAATACACTTAGAATTATTATGTCATGTTTAGGAATGAGATAGATTATAAGTGGTATGAAGATTGAAAAATTGGACTATATTCCATTCATATCATTATTTAAACGTTTACGTGTGCCCAAATGATATCATTGGCCTTTAGTCAGTACCGTTAGACTTTTTTATAAATATAATGGTTCTATTTGTTTATACTTTACACTTATGTTTGACATAATTAGTTATGCATGATTTTATTTTAGCTCTATGTGTGATCTCGAGATTTGATAATTTTAAAAACTCATATAAATCCTTCTCCTTAACATGAAACCCTAGCTCCACGTACAATGATAGAATTGTAATTACATACTAGGAAGAAGTGTAGGTTAATCTAGCATCAACCACTCCCTATTGACTAGTTTATCACTACATACATATTCAATACTCTTAATATGGAATTTAAACCTCATGTAGTTCTCCCTTTTATGTTGGTGTGTGAAATAGTGCTCATTAGATGTATTTAACCTATGATATAGCTCTTGATACTTGATAATTGACAATCTTAACTTGGATTATGAGGGTTTTAGACTTGTTAAGTACTTGCTCTTAGTGATTCATTAAAAAATAGGGATAAATAGGGTATCCCTCTTGAATTTGAAAGTGTTTTAATAGGCTTGATATGTGATTTCTAGATATATGATAGATATGTAATATGATTACACCTATTTTATATTTAGAGGAGACTCTTTGGGTAATTTATGAAACTATATACATGTTGATGGATGGCTGTACCCATATGAATTACTTTAATTTAAATTGTTTCCATTTATCAAAATGAGACAAAACTATTAGAATCATACAGTACTACTATATGTTATGTGTAGAGTTTAATGTTACTATATAAGAGGCAAGAACACTAATAAAATGATCTATAACCATTGAAAAATATTAAGAATAACTAATTTCATAATTATAAACATTTTTAGCAACATAGATAACCTTATTGATGTGTGTTATATGTCCTCACTCCTTATAATGATTGCTTTATCATATATAAATGTTGTAATTATTGTTTAATCTCTCTAGAATGCTTGTGAGTGTTTAAAAAATTATGATGTAAAATAGATATATACTATTATTTTATAGATGTATATTAACTAGCATGGTTATGTATTGACATACATTTTAGTTTAAATTATGATCCATTTATCATGATAATATATTTTTGTAATATTTTTGTGATATCTAAAAATTTAAAACCTTATAAAATTGGGAAAACAAATGAACACAAACTTCCTATTATAAATCTAAACTATATTTTTACTATTATTATCTAATATTAGTAGGTAGGGAGGCACACACTTATTATTTATGGTGCACACACTTATAAACACCTTAAAATTTGTTTGAATGCATATATTAGTTGTTAAATTGCATGAATTTAAGGTGTTTGGGTAATTTTCAATTATAGGGCTAAACATTTTTCTATTGAAACATTTGTGTGATTTCTTCATGTTTTTTAATGAATATTTAAACTTAAACTCGATTAGATGGACTCAAATTATAGTAAATTATAAAACATAAATATAAAGTAAAAAAATTTGTGAAAGTCAAAACATTATATAAATATTAAATTCACAAGAAGTAAATGTAATTATCTCAATGTAGATGATCACTTAGTATGCATGATGACTAATGATGTAAAACAAGTTTAAAATTCTTTTGAACTATGTCATGTTGAAAGTCGAATATAAAATTGAACATGAATAAATATGTGATACATGGACAAGGGCACAATATGGATCTTTATATTTATTATGGATACATATTGGTTGATCATGTGATTCATTTTCTAATATGAGTGCCTATATTTTTTTGAACTTATTTGTTAACTATGTTCCTAACCTAATTTTTTCATATGGAATGCTTACAATTGTAAAATGTTATCTCCTCCACAAAAAAAAAAAACTTCCATAAAATTAAAAAGGGGGGAATATATTATATATACTTAAAAACCCCTACGTAATCAGAGTGATTCCTACGTAGTCCAAATGGGTATCAGTCTGATGTAGTTATTGCTTCTTCAGTAAGTTTGTGATATGTGATTCTACAACTAGATATATGAAACTAGAAGATTGATTTAAATTATTAATAATGGATGCTAATAAAATATAATAAAATAAATTAATACTTGGCCCATGATTTTTTTAGTAACTTAGAACTAAACTTTTAAGAAATAGTAGTCTTTTGCTCAATGTGTAGTAGCTTGTAGAGAGAGTAAATTTTTGAGTGACTAGGTTTTCTAATAAGTGGCCTTGATGTTCTTATATAGCACTGGATTTAAAATATTTTCATTAATAAACTTTAATAAAATCATGGAAGGGTTGAAATTAAATGTGCCTTAATTGAAAATTTATTGTTAGAGCTTGGGGGATCGAGTGCACTGGGGGATACTTCCATGCTACATCCATTTCTGCTTATTATGGTGGTGTTTTAAGACAACATAGGTTATTGGACCAATTTTTTAGTGACATGTAAGTTGAATAATTATGAATAGAGATTTTTTATGGTATTATGATATTTTTTAAGATAATGAGTAGATTAATGAATGATCTTATAAGGATTTTAGGTAAATGGAATGGAAAATATACCAAACAAGGTAAATATGTCAATACTAAACATTGTAAAACATGTATTTATTAAATTATAATGTCTATATTTATCCCTACATTTGTTTAGTAATGAAATGAAGTTAAATTACTATATTAAAGGATATGTGGACCTATGTATGTATACACACTTTGTATTTGATGTGAATCATGATTCTACGATATCCCTGAATGGCAAAACCTATAAAAATGTAACTGAAATTAATTACTATTCATATATGGAAATTGAAAATATGAAACTCAAAAATTTGATATTATAAATTGAAACTAAGGAAATAATACACTGGAAAAATTATGTAATTTATTTTCTCTATAACTGTAATGTTTAAAAGTGTGTGTGCCCATTTTTTGAGTCCTCTGGAGGGATGTTTAAATCTTTAGTGATTTGAGAGTGATGAAGTCTCAAATTTTGAAACTAGTGAAATTTATTGAGTTGAAAATATTTTATGATCCATCCCTTATAGGGTAATATGTAGTATAAGAAGAGGTGGAACTAATATATGGATTGAAAAGTGCAACCAAGAGATTTGAGCGTCACTAGGCTCTTCACATGGTCTACTTGGAAAATATATAAAGGGTGGAACCTATGCATGTGTCACTAAAGTGAAACCAAGATGTTGAGCATCACTAGAATCTAATGCGGTCCACATTAAAAATCAGAAAAATCACATCTTTGCATATGGATCTAGTTTATTTTTATAACCTATTGAAACTTTAAAAAAGAGATGTTTAAAAAATTAAAAAAATAGTAATATGAACATGACTTAGTATCATGACCCATGTAATGTACTATATTGATATAGATGGCTAATTATACTTTCAACTATTTATAATTTGTAACTATAATTGATTTACAAATGATGCATATTTATATATGTGAATCTCTACATGGGTAACTATAAGAATCAATACACATGCATGTTATAATAATTTTTTTTTTTATCATGTTGATATTGTATTCTATTATAAAATTGGAATTTATTTCTCATGATTGATTGAGTAATCAAGGAAAGCCCATTATGATAACCCTATTTTAAGATTAGAGACATAGCCATTAGATCACCTATCTTAAAATAAGAATTATAGCATATGTGCAAGATGCATTCTTGTAATAATATTTGAATATTTGAATTTTATTGTGAAATAAAATTGGATATGAATCATGGAAGCACATAGAGAACTAGAAAAGATTATATGAAATGTAGATTATTTTGTATATAAATCATTGATGTAAATAGATAACATGTGCATGATATGTATCATAGAACTATATTATAAGTAATAATTAGTATCAATTCATTATTTTAATCATGGTACGATAGTATAAAAAGATAATATATATGTGATGTGACATAAATTAATCAAATAATGTCTAAAGGCTGAAAAAATGGAACATGTATATGTCATAGAGTTAAATAATTTACATACATTATCGAACTTAAGGCCCAAAGATCAAATAAAAGAGACATATGAATGTCATAAAAAAAAATAAAGGACCACATAAAATTTTAATGATGATGACATTAAAAAATGAACATGATCATTTTTCACACAAGGCTGAAGACCACACACATTAAGCAAGAAAGTCCTAGCTTATCATGAAGTAAAGTAAGAATATGAAAGAAGCATATAAAAAATGAATCTAGTTTATGCCTAACATATGTATCCATATCATTATTAATAATTAGTATATCCATTAAAACAAATGTAAATTATGATTGAGTGATGAAACATCTATAGGATATATAGCTTACCATGGTAGGAAATTTGTGGATAGACACATGTTGAACTATTAATGGAGAATGAACCTATTTCCCCAATATAACAAGGTTGTTGAGTGAAAATAAGACCCAAAATTGTAACCATATAATAGTATGTCATGTCTCACACTCACATACCTTGTGAAAAACTTCCAATAGTATAATTTCATCATCCTCCTCTATGTTGATAATAGGTCCACAAATTATATAAATAGATACATTTGAATTAAATTACATAATTTCTCTCCAATAAGATATAGAGATCATATTTCCTAATAGAATATAACCTTTCCAATTAGCTCAACCCCTCAATCCTCCATTTTCATGGCTTCTAAAAGTATTACAACTTGTTCCTTGTGAACAATTGTCCCCTATTTTTTTAACCCATAAGATCATATTTATACTAATGTATAATATGTATATATTGACTAAAATTATGGTGATGGTTAATATGTCAAATATGTATGTGTTTAACAAAATCCATCAAATAAATTTCCAACCTCACATTATTGTTAAGCCTATCAACATCAAGGTTAATAAAAATACCAACATTCATGTCTAACTACCACTTTCATCTAACCATTACCATATATTAACTCACTCCTTGAATTTTCATGAAGGATCCAACTCTCCATTTTACTCAATCATTACACATAATGTACAAATATTCATGGACAACCCATCATTTTCCAAGAAGCTTCAGACTCTTAATTTTTGACATATCAATGCAAATTTTCATTTTATTATTGCTCAATTTTGATATTTCATTTTGATACCCCTTTGCTTGTGCTATTTTGAATTATATGATTTCATAATATTTATAACTTAATATGGAATTGAAATTATAGTGCCAACTCATAAATGTAACATCTCAAGCTCATTATTGACATCATTATTTTTAACTCATGTTTTACATGCCGAAGATGATCTAAAGATAATTTCATCCATAATTGGACTTTGTTATATATTTTAAACTCAATTTTCCTTGATTATTATAACATTTCTTGCTGTGATTTGAAATTTTGGGGTAATCTTAACTAGCACAACAAGCTATGTGTATGTTAGTATAAGTGGAAATTTTCAACCAAAGTGTTGACTACCTTTGTCAACCCCACCAATGTTAATGAATACATAGTTAACATTCATGTGACATTTACAAGGACCCACCATTCATTTTTTATAGAACCCACTACCATGAAGGACTTTCCATTTGACCCTAAAAGTGTGTTGGCATCCACAACATGGTAATTTATCCCCCCTAACGACCATCATTAGAATATTAAATATCAAAAGTGTGGAAATTTCCCCTATTACATTGGAAGACCGATTCTAACTTACCCTATTACCCAAGTGCACACAAATTTGATCAGATTTTTATTAAGAAAAAACTAGATAGGACTAGGAATGAGTTCATAGAAATGTTTACACGAGCATATTTAGAAATTTTGAGTATTCTACATAAATAGATTTAAGCTCACCCAATCCACTGAAGAATAATTGTTATGATTTTATGTAGACCTAATAAGCACTTATCTAAATAAACCCTTATTTTTTTATAACAAATAATTACATTTCCATAGTATTTTATTTTGTGGTAAATAAATAATCTATATCCTCTTAATATATTACAAGTTTACATAAGTGCTTTTTTGAATGATATTAAAATTTTATGTGGATTTTATTTTGTGTTCATGATTATAATGTCATCATAAGGAACACAAATTTATAATTTTTTTTAACACAAATATATCCAATATGGAATTCATGGTTTTGATTAATTAATTTGGAAGGGGATCCTCATTACAAGTAATTTGAAAGATAAATTACCCTCACCGACTAACATTTTGTTAAAGACTACAATTTTTTTCATTTTTTCACTATCATTATGATTACATCTATCTATGTTTCAATTATCATCTCCTTCATTTTATTTACTAATAGGAAAATGATCATTATATTTCTCTCATCCATAAATAATTACAACACAATCTAAATAAAAAAGATGATGACATTTTTTATACAAATGCATTGGCCTATATACCTTTGGAGGATAAAACTTCCAATTGGGACACAACCATAAAATATAACAATAAAATTCTACATGATATCATCATAATGTCAACATATAAATTATATATGTTTAAAATGGAATCTTTTTGTATTTTTTTAAGTTTTATTTTTTCAGATAGTAATAAGATCCATAGACTGAAATATAAAAGCATATCATGAGAGCCAAACTTAGAATATTTTATAGATAATATAAAGATGGTTCTAAACAATCATATGTTGTTCATTAATAATTTAAAATAAATATATATTTTATACTATATAGTGGTTCAAAACATTCATTTAATAATTATTAAAATAGTAAATAGTATGTACAAAAACCCTACTTCATTGACCAAATATTTGCATTGCAAATGAAGTATACAAAAACTGGATGTATATAACAAGAACATCCAATAAAATTTTGAAGAATAATAAAAATTTGGATGTGTCAGACCATCTAAAGTAACATAAAATAACTGGTAATTAGGAATAATTGATAGTATTAGGATGCTTTAAACTCCTATATTTTCAATTTACCTACCAAAATAAACATACAATTCTCCTAATTTTTCCTTTGATTATGTTCTACTCCTACTAAAACATAACCATTATTTTAGCTTGTGCATATGATACTTGTACAAATTATCAAATCCATCTTCATTATTCATTATTCCCTTCCTTCTCCTACATCAAATAAATAAGAGTTGATAAAATAATAGAGAATTTTGGGAGATTAGAGACATTAATGCATAATTAAACATTAACTTCCATAATGATGTCAATAACATACTCCTAAAATGTGTTTCACTATAAAAAAGGATGATATATAATGAATAATACATTATATTAGAGCCATCTCAAAAGTGATTAATTTTTTCTACCATCCTAATATATTTAATTTTTTTTATTATCACTAGTCTCTCTCCTAATGCTCTACCTAAACAAAGGATATCTAGTATGCAACCCATCTAAAATTTTTTTATCATGTTTACAATCCTAAATACATGTCATATGGTTTTTATTTAACCATATATTAATCAAATCAATGACAAAGTGTTTAAAAAATAAATGTAGCATTGAAAATATGAGGTCTTCTAAAAGCATAGTTTACTCTAATAGAAAATGACCTTTAATGACTTGTAAATTATCATGGACCCATATTTAAATTTTTTTAAAGAATGTATACAATCCTAAATACATGTCATATAATTTTTGTTTTACCGCATACAAATAATTCCCATTACATTATGTTTATAAGGGTAATCATGTCTTTAAACCATAATTACCTCACTTAATCCATCTAAAATTTAATGCCATCCATATTTACTGTCTACCATATATTAATGATTTATTATCACCCATGTTCATGAATAAAAACCTATCATTCATGAGGATATTTTGGTACAAATTCCACCATGCCAAAAATTTCTAGTAGCCACATTACATTCTCCACATACCATGAATTTACCTAAGCTAATTCTACTTGGAATAAATCATATAAAACTTCCCATCTAGTCTTTATATAGTAGGATTATTAGGTATGTTTTTACTTCAAATAGTACATGTAACACTTTGCATTGATTCTTGCTAGGGTAGAATTTTTAGATAAGAACATTCTTGATATACAAGCTAAGATTTATCTCCTCTTCCAAGTTCCAATCTTTCCATGGGTATTTTATATATCTATGAACATGCCCAAATGGATGTGACAATTTATATAATATAAATGATTAATATCTCAAAGATCAAAAAAATAATTGAAGTAGAGGCACAAATGCACTAGAAAAAAGAAAATACAAGGTTCAATTATTTTAGGTCCCATTCAGAGAATATGTCTATTGAAGACATTTGGATTATAAATAAAAAGAAATTAATATGAATAAAACACATGAATGTCTAGAAAAATGGAAGTATTACTAAAATTATATAATGAAAAACCTAAGTTCAAATCAAATTATATAAAAAAAAACTACTAATAACATTTTATACATTATGTATGTTTATAAGAAATAAGTTTATTGAAATCTTAAAAGAATAATTATCAATACCCTATAGTTTAATAATTTATTAAATGAATATTTTAGGCTCTTTGTACCCTCTTCATCCTCACACAAATTAAATTTTTCATATTCTCCTTGATAGAAATATAATCACAAACACACTTCATCTCTTCTATCTCTCTTTTAAGCTCCTTCTAAAACTTAATTATTTCCATTATATTAATCAAATTAACTAATATATATGTGTGTGTGTATGTCTATATATATATATATATATATATATATATATATATGTAAATGACTCAGAAAAACTAGAGATGAATCTCATTATTCATTGGTGTATAGATCTAAAAATAATTTTTACATCTATGCCATTCATACATAACCAACATTCAGATAAATATAGTCAAAAAGTTGATTGTAGGGATAATTCTTATTATTTCATAATTGTGTCTTGATTGTAATCATATATATTTGTGATGTTCACTATGTATTTTATATATTATTTTTAGTATTGAAAATGGGTTAAATGGAATAATACATGTAAAAATAATATTTTAATGATAGATTCAAAATGAAGAAAATGGGGTATTGTGGTCTTTCTTGATTTTGATGTGTATGACTAACTAATGCATGTGTATAAATTAAGTAATTTAAATTATAATATTTTGATGTTTTTGTAGTGCATTGTCAACATTTATAGTATGTGTAACAAAAAATGTATTTATTTGTTATTGGTTGGTAGAAAGGAAGGGATATTAAAATCAATAACATGATATTAAGTCTTGAAAAATTCATCATAATGCAATATGGTAAATTACTATCTGGTGAGGGTTGTCTACATTATGCCCATTATATTTCATTGATAGACGAGCTAGGCTTATGTTTATAATTATATGAGGAAATTGGAGGTTGAGTCACAATTTGTTTTTGTTGATATGAAATGGGAGATGGATGTCCCAGGAGGTCTTTGGAGTAAACTACCTAAGGATATCATTTTCATATATAGTTTTTAAAAAAAAATGATATTGAGATATTTTTTTAAAACTAATCTCTTTAACAAGGAGCATGACATGAGGAATTAAATGAAATAAATGAAATGAGTATGAATGATTTGGACAACCCACTTTAAAAGATTAACCTATAGAGTCTTCTAAAAGTAAAGAATTTGATGACATGTTCCATTTTAGAGTGCATGCAATTGTCACTGATGAACAATAATTTTCATTCTTTGTCATCTAATTTTCATGTTTGTTGTTGTAGTAATATTATTCATTATTTTTTGGTGAGGAGATATAAATTTGATTCATATTAAAAAAATTATTGTGTGATACATGTTATATTGATTTGAAAGGTAATATTTTTTAATTATTATTTTAAAAAGATGATTATATGTTGTAATGATCTTTTGATTACCATGTAATTATGAAAGGATGACTATATGTTGGAATTATATACATTTAACTATCATGTGATAAATTAAAATTATGCAGGAATGAGTATATGTTGTAATAATATTAATATTTATTACCATCATGAATCTCTAGTATAGTGATAATTATCAATTATTCAAGATATAAATGTTGTTTATAATTATTTCAACACAATCTATGTTCAAAATAGATATACATGTTATTAGTTCATTAATATTCATAGATTTAAATATTTGATCATTCCCAAATTTTACTACTTATTGGTAAAATAAAATATTTTTATTGTATGGTGGAATGCATGGAAAAAATGTGGGATCAAATTGTGTAATTTACACTATAGAAGCCAAGCTAGGGTCCATTTGACCATAATAATGTCAAGTAGTAAATTATTATTAACATTAGTGAGGAAGACATGTGGGTCACTTGGGTGGATAGTGATAGGTTTTATTACTTCATAAAAGGAGAATAAAAAATGAATTCATTTCGTAGAATTTTTAGTGTTTCACATTGCATGAAAAACCATCACATGTTATTGAAAAAGGATAAGGATAAACACAACATTGGAATATGTCATGTAAGAAACCTCCAATTTTAGATAGAAAGTGTGTGTGTGTGTGTGTGTGTGTGTGTATTTATATGTTTTTATGTTCTATTTATATGTAATTTTTTTGTAAGATTTTTAATTTCCATACAATTGATATGTTTAACATTTATGTATAGATATTGGTTCTCATATGGTCTTGAATATTTATAGGAAATTAATGACATGAAAAAAGATAAGACCATAGTGATGAATATAAGAAAAGGTAGTAGGCTAAGGAAAAAAATATAACATTTAGATATTAATGCAATTTTAGCACATTCTAAATGGTTATTAGCCATGATCACGTGTTTCTCAAGTGCAATTAGGTAGAATACATAGACAATTAAGGTAATCCTTTCCATAGATAATAATATGAATAGTTCAAGGGGATTTTTTTTATTTTTAAAACTTACATCATCCCCCAACTAAGTGAATGGGTACATAGGATAATATTTTTGTGAATTCCTAAAGATGTTATCCATCCTACACACCGTGAAATGGTTTAGGAGAAAGCTACGATGTTCAATGGTGAAACACAATGGGATGTTTTGCTAAACAAGAGTGATGTATATAATAAAGAACATCAAATAAAGGAGGTAAAATATGTCTTTAGTCCTAATGATGTAGAAATGATTCGGGCATGGGTACTAGTAAATCTTGATAAGTGGTTTTTCTATAAAGGATACAATGGGGAAGGGATTTATGAGTATGGGGAAATCCCCTTCATATTGGGAATTCAACTCCCATAATAGGTGGATTGGTTGTTTTGATTTGGGAAGGGAATATATTGGGAATGGATTCAATGATTATCACAAATTCAATGAAGGGATTATATTAATGATTATAATAGTAATTGATGATATAGATATTTCTTAACTTTCAATCTCCCTCGTGTTATATATTTTTGTATATTTATAATTATACATGTTGTTGGTGTTTGATTCCACACCAATTACTACCCACTACATGAGTGATATGTCATAGTACTATAAAACTGACATCAACCAATGGTTGATAAATTACATATCAAATTTAATGAGTATAAAATCAATGGCTTAATGGTAGATGATGATAGCTCAAAGATAAAATATATTAGGTGCATCTTTTTTATTTATTTATGCATAATTAATTTTATATATTGAATATACCATTATCACTTTATATTATAAATTATTATAAATCTATTGTGTTATGTATAGAAAGTTTCAAGTTTGAACTTTATATATTTAGTTGGCATATGAATCATATATTGTTGAAAATTTTAATAGAAAATTTGAAGCTAGATGACAAAGACATGTGATGTTTAGTGAACTATGATACATAATGCATATTTACACTAATTAATTTATGGAAAATTGGGAGTCCAAAAAGTTTGTAGATAAGTATCATTCCACAAAGGTTAATTTTGTTTATTATTGTTAGTAACCTTGGCTTCATAGGTTGGAATGCAATTGTGATTTTATCATACCCTTCAACACGAGAAGAAAGAAATAAATCCATACATGTAATCTTACCATTCACATCTAAAAATATATTTCTTATGTAACATATGTACTTATACACATCATAGGGTGTAATGATTGCTTCACCAACTAACCACAACTATTTACATATAATATTGGTGCCTGAAAATATGCAAGGACATTAGCTTATATAGGAACTTCAATGTATAGAGACTTGAAAATATTATATTGGAAAAGGATTTACAAAATCTATATTACCATATCACCTTCCATAGTGTATATCCTCATATAGATTGGGTGCACAGTTAAACAAAATGATACATTTTATTATCATGTCTATATTACAATGCCATCCCTATCAATATGAAATTGACCATTTTCACTATGAAGCTACACTTTAAACATGTGCTTAAGGTGGATCTATTGAGAGAGAGAATAAAATAGGTAGTTTTCCATGATAGAGGGTATTATGTGAGAAAGCACATCAATAATAATGATATAGAGTAAAATTTAAAGTTTATTTATGCTTCTTTTTTATTTGTATACTAGTTTTTTGGGTGTCCCAATTGGCTAATATGTTTTGAATGCATAGTGCATTCATAGTGGATACAAAAATTAAAGTTAATATGAAGTATATATGGATGTTAAAGTTTCAAACCCTCTAGATTAAGCTAAATTAGGTATGGAAATTGGATTATCAAACCTTTTATATGTAGGTGAAACAATAGAATTAGAAGATGATAAGGAAAACCAATCAGGGGAGGATAATAATGTAAGATATGTCTCTACTCATACTCATCTAGTTTTATATTTTTAAGTTTAATTTATAACAAGATTTTTTCCATTGTATGAATAAATCATTATCATTGCTAAAGTTGATGAGATTTAAGGCATGAAACGTGAAGCTTGGGGGTGTTTTGATAATTGTGTCACTATAAAAAGAATATAGGAAATAGTATAATTATTTATAAAGTGTATGGAAGATTACTAAAATAAGGTGTAGAGTAGGATAATATAGAGTAAATATCACCTAATTACTCATTTTTGTAAAAAGTGCATGATGGGCATGACAAAACCCTTCATAGAGAGAGAAACTTAATATAAATGATGAATAGGGGAGGACATCATAGTTTGTCATAGGAGATTAACTTATTTCTATACCCTCATCATAAGAATCACAAATGATAAGTTTGGAATGAGGTTCTAAAAAAGGAATTGAAGTGAGATAGAGGAAAACTTGATGGAGATAATGCATCTTGATTGTGTTCCTATGTAATTTATATTGAGAAGTCATTGTAAGGTCATACATTTTATATATAATATGATTAAAATTTATACCTAAGGCTGAAAAATGTTTTAATGATGTAAATAGGTGTTTCATGTTTTATGAATATGCTTCTAATTGATACATATTTGAATTTTTTAATAACCCCTTCATATGTATATTATAATTCTAAATTCAAAAAAATCTATAAATGTCATACATATTTTGCATTTTATAAGTCACATATTTTGAATGACATCCTAATATTACATTGTAATTTTATAGAATGTTTGCCATTTTTATAATCACTTATTGATAGTCTTTTTTTGTCATGTTGAAAATTACTTATGGAATTTAGGTCATGAAATTATATGGTTCTTTTTTACATGTGGAGGTCATTATTATGGTTCTCCTAATAGGTCTTATAGGCTAGGTTTATTGTCATTAACAAGAGCATGTTCCTTGGATCAATGATATATCATTAAATATGAGTGTTAAAATAATTATTTTTAATTAATATTTATACTCATATTTACTTTGAAATCTATGATCAAGTGAAAAATTTCATGTCAAACTAAAATTATCATTAATGGAAACAAAAATTCTACTTTCATACATTTTTGGTTTTCTATCATTCATGTTATAAATACATTTATATTACTTAGTTTTAATTGTATGCCATACTTTCCCACAATTATCTTCAAGTTTGTTGTATATGAATTGTTTGTTTTGTTAACCCAATGGAGTAAAGAACCAATGTAGTATATTATATCAAAATTTAATCTTAATCATTTCCATTTAAGTTTAGAGAATTTTACATATTAAATCATGAATCCCTTATCTTGTAGGTTTTATCTCAATGGAGAAAAATATAGGATATAACATCAAGATGGTCACAATATCAAAAATCAATTAATAATTTCCTGAGCACATATGACTTAATTTCTCTATTCTACAGAGGTTGACCATTGAAAAAATGTGATGAATTCAATGTCATATAAATAATATTATAAAATTAATGCCATAGTAATTAGATTTACTTCTCATTTATGAAACCTAGTTTTAATAGATGGGATTATGTTGTTTTGTGTTATTATAATGATCTAAAAGTAAACTTGAGTGCTAATAATGTTACTTGAGACCACCCAACCCTAGCTTAGACCTAGACCTATCTTAGGGCCTATTTAAACACTTATCTAACCTTCATGTAGGTCAAACACATCCCTAAACATACCTAATGTAGTACTACACCATCACTTTATCATCTTTCCCCTAGTACCTGAGGTTGTGCCACTTAGACACTAGATCCATAACTTAGATAGTAACATTAATGATGATGGTGCCCCAGCTTAGGTGTTATTATCATTTTCCATCCTTTGTCCACTAATGTATATCTTTTAAAATCAAAAACCACCTAGGGTCAGCTTAGACCTCTTTTAAGACCCACATGAGCACTATAATATTATATATACATGAAATTTAGCCCATTATTCACTAGATGGAAATGATATACAAATAAAACAAATTGACTTAGATCAAGTTGTGCATAATCAAGATTATTAATCCCTATTCTATCCTACATATGCCTATAGCCATCAACAACATTTCTAAGCTTAAATTACCAATATTACAATCTTAATCATACTCGAAGTACTCAATATATCATTCACACTAACTTCACTTTTACTTGCACTAGCACTTAGGTGGGAAGAACTACATCAGGATTGATCCCTCCTTGGAGTATTGGTATGTAGGTAACTCTCATCATAATGGGGTGTTGAGGATGTCTAGCCTTCCCTCTTAACATCATAATTATTTATTTATGCCAATTGGATGCCCTAAAAATATGGAGGTCTAAAATTTTTATTTAAAATAGGTAAGAATAGGTCACTAATAGTGAATTATAACTCATGCACATAAGAATAGGCGTAGTAGACTTAGACATAGGTGTATCGAGAAGCTCAAAATAGTCCTGCATAGAGGACACTAACACTAAAAGGAGGACACTTGTGTTATAGACACTACTATCTAGTTAGGGTGATAATATCCAAGAAGGGATTTTACACCTAAATATTATCAATGACACTCAAATCAGCCAATGTCCTAATTTTTAACCTTTATATATTTGATCTCAAATAATTTTCATCTAAGTGCTTGTTGATATCATTTATTGTTATTTTAATAAAGGTTAAACTAGGTTAATTCTATTACAAATCAATGACTATATTTAATTTATATTTCTACCCTCATTTACTATACTCATCCCATTTAACAACTTAGGTCTTAAGCTCTATAAACCCTTAAAAGTTAAATCATTTGGTGAACCCAACTTACTTCAAATACTACTCAAATCCTAGTCCTATATGTTATTAGGGTTTATATCCTTTAGTTTCCTATTGTTAGTGGCTTTGTTTATAATTTATTATACCTTTATTCTTATATGTCTATTTGAGGGCATTTACATATGCCATTACCTTAAGACTCTATACCATTTGCTTTCATTATATGTATTATTTGAACATGTGCCCATGTAATTATGTGCAACTTCTTGATTCTGTATATGTATATTTGAACATGTCCTTCCATGTGGCTCTAATATAACATGATTTCTATTTACACATGTGTAAATTTGAACATGTCTCTATATGCATCACTTTCTCATATTTAGTGATATGTGCCCATGTCCCTTATCTTGTGGCCCATTGGCCTACTTTGTGTGTCTTTTATGTTTTGCATGTATGCTTTCATGAATGCATCATGTCCATTACACTTGTATATTACTTGTTACACACTCCATTTTTAGATTTCATGAGGGACCTCATGCATCTCCCTTTCCTCCTTGGGTGCTATGATAGACATCATACCCCATCCCCTAGGTACTTAGTTTATTACTTAGATTTATTTCTCATATGAATATTTATATATATTTTGATAACGTTTAAAATTTTATTTCTAACATACATTTTTCATTACAAACATATGTTTGGATAATCTTATATTCTAATGTTATGTATGCACATTACATTGATTTATTATGGAGATATCATATATGCTTTGGCAAACACACATATTCTAGAAATTTTTATTTTGAGGATAGTTATCGCACAAGTTCAACAAATCCCATCAAAAAATGTGGAATTAAAATAGGTTTGTCATAGAGATTAATCTATTTGAATGCACTCATAGTATAGTTTTTACTACGTAGACACAAAATATAAAAATCAGTAGACCAATTTTAGTTTCATATATATCAATATAGTTGGCCACTAGTGCCTAATTTGAGACACTAGTGCCACTAATTATACCATCCAAGATATGGTGATACTATATATTAGCCTTAGTTTTAGGAAATTCTAAATTGGCTAGAAAACTATAGTAGGTACATTTCATGTTTGCACATGTTCAATTACAAATTACTAGTTATTGTTTAGTTTAGAATAAATTCATATCATTTTGCTTAGATTTGGGAAATCATTCATGGTATGATCATTCCTATTTTACTTTTAGATAATCAAATATAGATTATTACATCTTGATCCAAAATCCATATACTTTAAAATCATATTTGGGGGTATGTGTCCAACACATTATTTATGTATTTTCACTTATATACCAGTTGATCAGATGGAATAACAATCTCCGTGTCATTTTATATGTTTGACACACCATACACCATGTTCTAATTTATACACCAGTATGATTCCTTACTCCATCTATAGTGGTTGGCATTCTTGAATGGCCTAGAGCTGCCAAACATTCATGAGTCACCTAGAGTCATTTTACATTTTAGAGTTTCCTAGTGGCCTAGAGACATATTATACAATTTTAGTTATATATGCATCTACTACACATGGCTAGGCAATGATGGAGTGACAATATAATTGAGCTATTTAACCGCCTACATGAGAGGGTTGGACACATCGTCAGTTCAATCCCAGTTATTCATAGGTTATGATCCACCAAGAAGGGGTGGGCAATGATAGATTCAAAATTGAATTGAATTATTGAGCAAACCACACATGTGGATTGAGTAATCCATTAGACAATTTCCATTTGTTCACTAATTAATCACTATCTCCATGTATACACACAGTATGCCACTATGTTTAAGCATTCATACACATACCTAGTGAGGTGTATCCATTTCTTTCCTCTCTCTTATCTATTTAGTTAATTTTGTATTTTTATTTTGATACCTTTTAGTTAAGGATTAATCTATGCATGTTTCACATACTAAGACCAATATACATGGGATTTATCTCTTAGGTAAGTCTAGGTATGCTTATTTTTTATTTATCCTCGTAATTTCACTTTTTTACATTGATAGAATAACGTGGTGGGGGAAAATGTAATAATCTAAAATTGACCCTTTAGTGATAATAGTTTTACATGAGACCACCCATCCGTAGCTTAGCCTTAGACCTATCTTATAGACTATTTAGATACTTATATAGCCTTTATGCTAGTCATACATAACCCTAAAGTATTCCTAGACCCTTATTTTAACATAATGTCCCCTAGTAGCTCATGTTATTCCACCTGAACATTAGCTCCATAGCTTAGATAGTATCAAAATTAGTGCTATAGTTCTAATTTGTGTGTTATTATATTTTTCATGTCTTTATATGCCAAATAATATCTTTTTAAATCAAAAACCACCTAGGGTCATCCTAAACCCACATAAGCACTACAATAGTATATATACATGGCTTTTAACCCATTGTTCACTAGATTGAAATGAGATGAAAATAACATAAATTAACTAAAAATAAGTTATGCACAATCATTGTTATCAATCCATGTTCTTGCCTACTTCAGTACATAGCCATTTACAACATTCCTAAATTTAGATTACTTAAATTTCCAATCTCAAGCACAATCAAAGCACTCAAGTCAACATTAATATGAGCTTCAATTTTACTTGCACCAATACATAGGTGTGGATAACTACATCAATCTTGATCCCTCCTTAGAGTATTGGTATGGAGGCAACTCTCATTACATCATGGTGTTGAGGATGTCAAACCTACCCCACTAACATTACATTTCCATACTTGTGTAAATTAGATGTCCTAACAATATGGAGGTATATGATTTACATGTAAAATTAGTAAAAATAGGTCACTAATAATGAATCCAAACTTATGTAAACATGAAAAGGCTTGGTGGACTCAAACAGAGGTGCACTCATAAGCTCAAAATAATTTTGCATCGAGGACACTAGTACCAAAAGGAGGACACTACTATGATTAGTGCTACTATTCAGTTAGGTTTCTACTATCCAGAATGTGTTTTGACACCTTGATCTTATTCATAATACTCAGATAAGCCCCTATCCTAGTTTCTAGCCTATATATCTTCCATCTCAGTTAGTGTCCAAATAAGTACTTATTTATGTAATTTACTGCTATTTTTAGAAATGTCAAACTAGTTAAATTATATTACAAATCAATATTTGTATTTATTGCATATTTATACCCTAATTTACTATACTCAACCCCTTTAACAACTTAGGGATTAAAGTCCATAAATGTTAAAAAGTTAAATTAGTTATAATAATGTGTATCCTAAATATCAAATGCCATATTCTATTGTTCATTTTCTCAAATTAATAGAAAAGGTATAATTTTGAATTACTCAACTAATGGTCTTATAAATGGGCCAATTCTAGTGTATTTTAGTGTGATAAATAGAGTAATATTGATACTATTCCACCTTACATCAGACCATTCCTAGAAAAAATCATGTATAACAAGGCATCTAATAACCATGTTGTCAATATACACCCTGAACAAATTAAAAATATCTTCATTGGATTGAAGATTCCTTTAAGAATTCATTTTGAACCCTTTAGTGTTTAGAATCATCAATCCAACATATTAAGAATGAAACTATCTTAAGCTACAGGTACATTATGGATAATATTTACACTATCCCCTAAAGATAAATTTTCTATCGACACGACTTTGATGAAGGATTTTTCTAGTGAATATTTTGTATATCTATTAACCTATTCAAGCTAATGACATCAAAAAAAGTTACTCTACTATGGGGAATTGTGAAGATGTTGATATTGATTAGATGGTTCAAAGTCCAAATAATCAAATGATTAGGTGTAATGATGATAGGGTATGTCTATTAGCTTATCATTGCACTAAGATAGTTTAAGATGGACCATCTTATTTTTATTTTATTTATATGTTACTTTAATGATTATATGTCCATGGTATTGTGACCTTTAACTTGAAGATACCTTGAATAATTTTCATGGCTTGTCTATCTTATTGTAATCTTTAGTCCTTCATTTGAAACTAGTGGGGTTAGTTATGTTCTCTACCTCCTTTGATTTATTGATATCTACTAACATATCATATTATATACTTGCATAGTGTAGTTGCGTTTTGTGATAATTTTTATAAAATTATAAAAATAATTTGAATGGTTATTTTAGATTTTCTAGAGAGATGGTAGGTTTATTTATAATTATTTTCTTGATTTAGGTGAGGTACAACTAAAGGTAATTTATATTAGTAGTCTTTTATTTTATAATTTTTTTATTATAATTATGAATATAAAAATTTTATGTATATTAAAGCAATGTCTTTTGTCAATGTAATCATTGTTGTGCTAAGCAAGAGGTTATTGCTTGGTAACATCCTAATTTTTCTATTTCAATTACTTAGTAATTAAGTATTAATGTGAATGGATTTGGGTTTGGGTTTAGTTTATTTCAGCATTTTTTTTTCTTAAATTAGGACAAATGGAATTTAAATTTGGATTTTTATTCACATAGAAAAATATTGTAGATATACAAAAATTTATAATCATGTTTTCTAGTGATTAACTAAAGGGTTGCTACAGGTAGAGAATATCAAAATTTTATCCACTATGCATGCTATTTTGGTATATTTCATCAAATGATATGATATTATTTTTCAATCCCATACAAAAATTTCAATTCCTTGATCTATAAGACTACCAATCTAGGTATCCCTCAAAAGTGGTTTTTATTTGACACAAAAAATCTAGCTTCAATTGAAATGTAAAAAATTAAAAAAAGTGAATATTTATTCATTTTCATGACATTTTAATGAGATAAGTATTGTCTAATTCATCTTTACATCATTTAATTTTAAGTGCCCCTCTTGGTGGAATATTTGAACTTTAGGCTATGAATTAAGCCTAGTTTTGATTTGTTTTTTAAAATTAATATCTTAATGCTTATTGAAAAGGATTATTTTTTTATTGAATGAGTTAATGAATTATAGGATTGGCCTTTTGAATGGATGAAAATGTTTGAAAATAAATGTAGTAAAGAAACATAGGAAAATAAGTTTGATTAGCTTTCATCAAAGAGAGTGAAACCTAACATACTATGTTATGTTATGATTACTACTTGTATCTTCATAATGGAAATTGTAACTCTCATTGACATTGATCTTGTTATGTCAGTAATTATTAATATAATACATGAGTGTAATTACCTTAAATTTAATTTGTTAGTTTAAATGTACCTTAATAACTTAGGTGGCGCTTCTGATGACCTATATAATATATCCATGAATGTATGAAATTCTAAACAAATCATGCATATAACTAGATTTTCCATTCAATGAAATAAAATAATCTTTGTTATAGAGAGGTTTCTGTTTATGAAATAAATCATAGGTTAACACCTTGTATTCATAATCCTTGGGATTATTATAAGTCATGACTTAGTATAACATTGCTTATGAAATTAAAAATAATGCTTTATGCAAGTCAACCATCACTACTCTAGTCAACATCAATACAATATTTTATGCCAGTTTCAAACTAGTATTGGTAGTGAATAAATTTAGTTTGATATAATAAACCAAGAAATTTTAGTAAAATAAATAAACAATGTTGAAATATATCTAGACAAATCTTAGAAGTAAATGGAACACTTCACTTATATTTACATAATGTGCGATGTTCACAATGTAAAAGACATAAGTATATGTAGAATATTAGATAAATTTTATTTATATTTTTACTTATATCTGATAACTTTTCAGCTAAAGCCATAATTATACATTACATGTTAGTAACAAAAGTAAACATGCATAACTAATTCCCATTTTTCATATCCAAAATTCCACTAGGACTTTGACTCATCCAATGGACTTGACCAGATATGATCTCACACTGAAACTTTATATCTTACAGTTTTTGTTCATAGATGGAAATATTTTGATCATGTTTTATTTCTAGGGCCTTGACTATCTCTCCCCTATAGTTAGAGTGATTTTGTGTATGCATTATCAGTATCAAGATTGACACACTTTTCTCCAATTCCATCTCGACACCTTTAAGTGTGATATTTTTTTGATGTAATTCATCTCTCCATGGTCAAATTCTGAAAGAGTTTGTTTTGCTCAGCTAGTGTACTTTCCAAATTCCTAATGGTTGTCCCAATATTTTGAAGAAGGTTAGATAAAATATGTTTTCCTTGGTGATAGAACCATTTTTTTTAATTTTAGTGAGAGATTAACATAAAGATGATCTTCCATTGACATATAACTCTTGAATCTCATATTCACAATAATTTCTTCCACAATTTTTATCATTTCATTGATTACATGATTATCTTCATTTATAGGGACCATGAAAATATACATGGCTAAGTGAATTAGGTTATTAATTAAAAATTTAATCTACATAACCAATATACAACATAACAATTTTATAGCACATGAAAATTTTGAGAATTAGGATATGCCCAATACAAATTGTCTACATGAATATAGATATTCAAAATACAACTTTCATGGTCATGTAAACAATATATTACCTATTATAATTGGTATTTCTAATTTATTCATCCAAATAATATAATTATAGGCATTCCTTTGGATTTCTAATGTGTCAATTGTTAATTACATAAATTGTAAAAATTAAGAAATAATCATGCAATCAACATTCCTTTAATTTCCCGTAATGGAAACAAAATTAAGTGTAACTATATCATGGCATGTATCTTATTAATTTTTTCTTGATATAAAAAATCTAAAGCACTTGAAATGAAAAAAAAAATTAGAGGAAATATATTGTAGCACAAATGTTTTTGTTGGAAGTTACTTTAGAATATAACCACTAATGATGAAGAAAGATAATATGACTATCTATTTATCATCAAGCCATATTTTAATAGCTTTTAAATTTAAATATAGTTTTAATTTCATTATATTGAATTATAATTCCTCTTCAACTTAAAGTTGGATACAAATTGATGAGTCCTAAAATAAACAATATTTGATTAATAAAATGAAATATTTCTTTAGTGTTATGTCTGGGTTATTATAAAAATAAGGACATTATGATAAATGTGAATTTCATGTATCATTTACTTAGCTTACCACATTATTAAGTGTTACTCAAGTATACCACCTAGAATAAGCACAAATAATATGACACCAGTAGAAAAAATAAGAATGTTTGTGGTCTTGTTTTCTTACTAAATGTGAATAATGATAGTCCCCTATCTTATCTAGTTGAACTAGACCAGTTAATTCTATAATGTTATGTGTATATAGTACCAATGACATAAACAACTACTCATACTATATCATAATCATGCATTACAAACACATTGAGGCCTACATCATCAGTTTCATATTTGTATAGCTTGGTGCAGTTTACTAAAAAAGAGGAATGTAGTGGTATGTAAACTGGATGACTCATTTCAAGTAAAACTATTGGAATAAAATACTAATGTAAACATAAAATCTTATAAATAAATGCATATGAATATAATACCATGTCCTATATTGTTAAAGTTACTTATCCTTCACTATGGAAGATCAGTTTCAATCACATAAAACACTTAAAAATAATATAAAAATCCTTAAATATTTCCATATAGTTATAATTGCATGCATATATTTAGTATATATATCCATATTAATATAAAAATCCCATTAACATATTAAATCATGATCCACAAGATCTATCTGATTAGTCCCATTATTCAAATAGACTTAGTAATGTATCAACAATCATTATTAAACTTGAAGTGAAATTGATACAAATAACATGTATTTATTACCTTGATAACCTAACATGCATTGAGTGTTTATGATGCTCAGGTGAAGGATGAGTATAAGTAAAACAATGTTGTTTGAAAACTACATAACATGAAAGAATCTTGATAATATAAGGACACTTCACCTGAGTCTAGGATAAAAATATAACATCATAATGTAAGAAAGTAAAATATATTAATGGACCTCAACATCCATATCTATTTCATTATCTTAACACTAAGCCACTCTAACATTTTATATTTATGTTTAATAAATTCAATAATCATGATTATCAAGGACCCCACAAAATATATGATCCACTCCTAATAACCTTTCTAGGATATATTTACACCTGGAAAGACATGAAGCCAAAGTAGGGAAGAAAGATATAGAGTAGTGAAATACTATCACAATAATGTTTCAATATTCAAAGATATTTTAGTATTACCATAAACTAATTTCAATAGGTAGACTAATTTTACCATAATTCATGTTTCATGAATTATGGTATTTTTTTTATTCAAGTCAATAAGAGCACCACATTGGTCATTAATCCCATATCACCAAACGACTCGAATTTTAAGGTATTTTAAACCCATACCCCACTAGAATGATCATTACATATATTAAAACAACATAGAACACCCCAAAGATTAATCTAACTTGAAAATATCTTAACAAAGTTTGGAAATACCACTAATAGTATTGACTTTTACCTAAGAGGTGTTATAATAAAGCATAATACACAATCTATAATATATCTAAATATTTAAAAATAAAAAAAGAACAAAAAATACCATGAATTTGTACCTCTAATATGATTTATATGATCTTTTGAAATCTTAGAGTCCTCACCCTCCCTCTCACTCTTCCTCCTCATCAGACCACACTCCATAGACATTTTCTCAAGTGTTATGTGAGTTGAATAAATAAATAAATAAAATAAATGAGAAAATCAGAGGGGAAATAGACAAGTCATGCAAAAAACCTAGATTACACTCCATCTCATCATGATTAATTATCAATACACAGTGACATTTGAACATGTGCACATGATTACTGATATTTGTAACATTGAAAACATAATAATGTAAACATGTGAACACAATAGATTCATTATCAACATCATTTCATATCATACATATCAACATGATTACATGAGTATATGTGAATGGGAGTGGGAATGACATTGAATAATTTAACCATGCAAAATATTGAAATCCATTATTAAATGCAATATTGACCACCAAAACATTGCTTCAATTATAGATAAATGAAACACTTATCCAATAAAATACATAGAGGAAACACTTATATTGAATATCATATCCAAATAATATGTATGATTACACATCATACATGTCATACATATTATATATGCATAATCATGTCTAAAGGAGTAGCTTCCAAGTAATACCCATATCCATGGTATCAACCTAAAACCTCTTGTCAAGGACAATGAAGTGGAATTAGATGGGAAATTAATGTTATTATGTCACCCTTACATGAAGATAATTTCATTAAAAACTTTCAAGGATAGAAAAGTTGACAAAAATCAAGAATAAGACACTTATATGAAGAAAAAATATATTGATTTTCTAAATAAAAATTGAATCTCATACCATCAAGAAATGTCTCATAATGATTTTGAGTAAGTAACCTCATATTTATAATACAAGATACAATACAATAAAAATATTAAATGTTAGGGTTTAATGAAACTAAAGGAAATTAAAAGTGATGTCCATCATGTAAATCTTTGATGATTATTACACATTGTTATCAGATTTATCAATAATAAATCACTACAGGGTAAAATTACATTTGAGTGGAAATTATTTTTCAATGTGCCCTCCTCAATCCTATAAAATTAAAGTGGATCTAGATCATCATACAAAACTATCTAAATATTAACAATGCAATAGTTATTCATGGTAAGCACATGATCACAAGTCTGGCCCTGCTTAATAAATATAATGGTGCCCTTAAAAACCATACAAATTGAAGCATACAATTTAAAATTGGAACCAAGTCACAAACTATAATTATGTTTGGATGATGAATCATATTCCATGTTAGGGGAAATGACACTAATATTATCCTTATCATTTCCATCATCATCACTTATAAAATCAATATCCTTGAGGTCTCATGCTTCCTCTGTGGCATTCTTCTACAAAGGACCAATCAATAATATTATATAAACTTAGGGAAAAATATAAATATAATGAAAAATTGATTGTACATAGTCATTAATTTTTATGATGTGAGGTATCTCATCATCACCATTTTTTCTAGTCCCCTTACAAATCCCTTTGCCTTCCTATGAAATGTAGTCTGTCAAAGTAATGTCATCATCATCATTATAATGGGTATGAGGGTCATTTTTTTTTTAAATTTATGATGGTTATTGTTATATAAATATAAATTTAATTATTAAAAAATGTAAAATTAAATAAAAATTTATTTCATGAAAATCATTCAACACATTACATCTAACCTGATGACCACTGTTGCATGTACCTTACCCTTACTCCACCCTTAGTATTTATTATTCCATTTATTCATAAAAATATCTCCACCTTATACATGATATCTTTATATGTTCCATGTTTTCACTTGAATCATATTCAATAATATGAATATTAATATCCTTTAAGGATATGTCATTGAGGTAACATGATTGACATACATTCTCCCATAGTAGCCATGATCTTTCCATCTTATCCCTCTTGGTGATGCTTTGATTTTTTACAATTTGGTCAATTAACTTGAATTTTGGTTCAATTTTAGTGTATTTCCTTCCCCTTGGCTTCCTTTATTCATTAATGTCCTGAGTTGTGTACCTCCTTAGAATGGGCTACCAACCATGAATCTTAAGTTGATGAGCTTTCAGTCTAGTTAGTGACCAAACATGATGGCCACCATAATAACAAAATGTGTTACATGGGTGCAACAACAAATAGTGAAAATACTCATTAAAAATAGCCATGTATATAAGCCTATATTCACCCAAAAATTATCATTCAATAAAGAACCATGAGGTTATAAGCATAAAATAAAAATGACTAAATTAACAAAGAAAAAAATTGTCCCCAAAAGCAAGAAAATATTCTTACATATTTCAGGCCTCTTCATTTAGATCATATTATAAGGTATCTAGAATATTTTAACTATCATCATCATCATCATCATCATCATCATCATCATCATCTACACATTAATTAACATCCTTGTCAAGCTTATTTGAATCCACCTCATCTTGCCATA
The DNA here is from genome assembly GCA_037957365.1 of Torreya grandis. Taxonomy (NCBI): domain Eukaryota; kingdom Viridiplantae; phylum Streptophyta; class Pinopsida; order Cupressales; family Taxaceae; genus Torreya; species Torreya grandis. The sequence goes on from JARHVA010001268.1 coordinate 1,947,256, forward strand.
ATGGTCAATATATACATGCCAATTCAAATTTATATGGAAAAATATACATATATGAGTGTGACAAACGAAATAAGAATAAGTATAACCAATGTGCACTTTTTTTTGAACAAATTCATTTTGGGGATCATTATCACCCTACTCATTAGGCCCACACTCATCCCCCTCATAGGAAAATACGAAAAAATAACATATAGAATATAAGGTGCATGTAAATTAGACTGATATTGACTATTATAGGATTGCAAAAAGGGGAATCTATTAACATGACAAAGTAAAAAATATTGATTACAACCATATGCGGATAAAAAAACATAGCTAGTGTGATTAGCATCCTTATCACCTTCATTGTGATCTACCCCCTTCTATCAAAACATAAAACATAAAAAAATTAATCACAAAGTGGATGCAATATTTGAAAATATTGAGTATTATACAAATGTAAAAATAATATTAAATTTGGCATGGCCAATAGATGCAGCATCATTATAAATATTTGTGTTGACATATCATCTCATTCATATTTAAAAGATATTGAATGTCCATTGACATTACATTATAGTATATAGGTGGACACAAAATGGATGTCCTAACCCAATGGGAATCCCACCCCTGCTAGTGGATGCACAAAGTAAAACCCTTTTAGGATCTATAACAAAAACATAGGAGAATCTAAACATGATGAATTCACATAATGATGATTGGATAATGATTTATTTATCCTAATGTAGCCTTGTTGGTGTATCACATTAAATTTTAAAGAAAATTCTTACCTTTTCCCTCCTTTTTCCCTCAAAAAATCTTAGTTTTAGATTAGCTATATATTTACCATTTTCTATTTAAGTTTATACATTTATCTTAAACTAGGTGCACTCAAAAGATAAGGATTCTTACCTACTCTAGGCTCATCCCAAGAATGTTAAGGTTCTTAGAGCTTGGGGACATTCTCATCATTATGATAAGACAACCAATTCTCTATGCAAGCAAGTGATAACACTTCCACACCTAGTACCAAAAACTTTTTCACCTTACATAATGCATTCATGATTTGTACCCTACCATAAAACATCTTACACTGTATACCATACATAGGTGCACATTTAAAATGAAAATAATTTTTGTCATGCTTGATGGGACCAATTTGAATAAAGATCTAAGGAATTGGTGCTACCCTTAGCAAAAAGGTGTTACAGACACTCAATAAGACCACCTGGTGATCTAAGCATTTTTGGTTCATAAATATCAGCCCCCTATCAACATGGTAGGACAAACATGATCATTTGTGAAGGGTATTACTTTCCATTTCATTGAGATTTCAATGGCTTATAGAATGAGTTGAGTAGGAATCTCTTATAAAGGATAAGGAGTAGTTCAAGGAAATCATCCCCTAGAGCTTAGTATAAACATTTAGTTGGGATATTTCCTACACTGAGAGGGAGATTATTCCCTATCCCATTCACGTTTTTCAGAGGAAATCAAGTGTTTGTACCTTTCAATGGAAGCATTCTATTTTTTATTTCTCAATATGATGATATTTCAATCCTAAACCTCAAAAGTTTATCTTACTTTATAGGTGAGAATAGAACATCTCCTATGGATCATATTTAGGATATCACAAACATTTTTTTAGTGCACCATGTCATCCAAGATAATGTCAAAGCTAAGCTACATGCTTCTTCTTTCAAAGGCAAAGCACTCCATTGGTACCAAGGCTTGATACCAAATTTTATTCACATCTAGGATGGAGGAACTATGAAAGCAATTCAAGGACCAGAGTGAACACTTATCCCTAATAGAGAAAATCACAATTATAAAGTGATCCCCACATGAGATGATGGTTGATTTCAATTTTAGGTTTTATAGAGTCTAAGAAAAGATCCCACCCTTGTGTAACCTATCCCACAATGTTGTATTTTTATCTTTTTTGAAATTTATTCACATTGATATAGTTGTTATGATTCAATCCATGGAAGGTGACGTATTACCTGATTTATATGAAGTCATTGTGCTTGCATAAACTTTTTTTTCCAAATAAGGAACATTATGACTAGACCCCCATGCCTTTATTCACTGAACCTCCCCTTATCTAACCAATTTCACAACATATTCTAGTAGCTATCCCCACCACATTTATCCCACCATCTTCATCTATTATTTCAGTTAAATAATTACAAAAGGTCAAAACAATAATGCAAATTTTTAGAAATGAACTTGTCACCCTGATAAGGAAGCAAGTAAAGTACCCCAAACCTCATCAACCCTTTACTTAGTAATACTAGTCAAACAGACTTCTATATCAAGGTGGTCGGCCAACACAAAATTAGTTTACATAAAATAGAGTGCCTTATGTACAAAAAGATGATGTCAATTATACCTCTAGATCCCTTATACATGTGTAAAAAAAAATAATGCAATATCCCAAATGTTTTCTCCCATGTGGGTAAATGTATAACCAAGCTACATGCATGAATAGATTCATGAACAAAGTTCTCATGGTTAAAATTTTATCACAACTTGAAAAGAAGGTGAGTACAATATCTCCACATGAAGGAATATTTCAAGCACCAACACAGAAAAAATATGGGTCTAATCTTATCAACTAGTAGGAGGACAACTTCAATTATGATAATCAAAGTGGTGCATCAAGTAGAGGAAGCACCCTAGTTATTTTTAATATAAGATTTGAATGAATAGATATATATGAGACATTACCAACTTTAATGCCCTCACCTTTAATGCTCTAGATCACTCTCATAAGTAAACAAAATAAATTACTTGCACAACCTTTACTACACATGAAAAAGGCCATGTAAAGAGAGGAACAACCTCAGATGAGTACATAAATACAAGAAAGGTACACTATTCAAAAAACATAGTCAAAGGGATATCAAATTCCCTTCAACATAGTGAAATAGATGAAAAATAAAAGCATATATTAATCATGTGGGATGTTATTGCTATTTTTTTAAAAGGAATTTTCTACATAATGTTCTAAAATGATTTCATGAATTTAAAACATCAAAAATTATGCCTTCCATCTCTGCAAGTCAATGCCAATCCTAAGTGGAAGAAACACAAGTAAATAGTAGCACCAAGCCAGCCACATTATAAATCTCCTTGATCATCAACCAACATCTAGTACATAATTAAATGATCAACTTAGGTCCAAACATCTCAATGATGCTAAAAAAGATTAAAGATATGCTTAGAATTGTGTATTACCTAATTTCAAAAGGAGTGGTCTAGATAGATGGCATAATAGTCAAAACCATATAGATCATCAAATATCTCAATCTTACACTACATTCATGCCCAAGCCTCTCAATTTCAATGATATCACACTCATTGAATTACCTCCCTACTTGGCCATCTACCTCTCCTAAGATTCCATGGAAAGTTTGTGTGGATATTTATCTTCAGACTAAATGAATATGTTACTTAGAACTAGGTATGGACTAAACTGACTTTCAGGGATGAACCTATCTTCCAGATACATGTTGATCCATACTCTTCTAGACTAGTTGAATTAAACTACATAATATTTGATTAGGAATAAAATATGATTCTCAATCAAGCCATGACATCGCTTAAAGAGTTCTTAGATGATTTGTTGGATGAATGAGCACATGAACATTATGAGTGTGATCTGTATGACAATGTAAAGTAAATAGGAATAGGTATATAACACATCTTATAGGAGGATTTCATGCTACCCAAGTTCTTAAAGGCACATGAGAACACTGAGGGTATATGGAAATTATGCTTTGATGGTTCCAAAAGTAAAAATGGTACAAAATATGGTGTGATGTTAGTCTTTCCTCAAAAGGAAAAATATTTCCATGCCTTTAAATTTTAGTTTGTTTTCATAAAAAGTGATTTATAATATTAAGTGTTGATCTAATGTCTCCATATTATACAAAAGAAATGAATTAGGACATTAAAGGCATTAGGTAATAGTGAAATAGTTGTTAACCAAGTTAGAGTGCATAGCATGACTAAAAATGACTTGATGAAATATTACAATCATAGAGTATGGGATATAATTGAAGGCGTTAGTGTATTCAATATTAATTCCATACCAAGGTCATATAATACTAATGTAGATAATCTCAAAATTTTATGTTCATAGTGTGATGTGTTATGTGACATAATGAAGGAGTTTGACCAGCTTATCAAACTCATAATTAGACCTATATTCCTCAGTAACACAGATAATTGGTAGGCTTTTTACAGTGATGAATAAATTATCAAGTTTCTATAAGAGGGGGTAGAATCATGTGCCAAGAATCAAGTGTATTTATGATCCCAATATGAGGATAAAGTCATCCGATCAAAGGGAAACAAGCTTTTGAAAGGGTTTGTAACCTTAGAAATCATCTTCAATTCTTATCACCAATTCAAAGAGGAAAATTAAAGCATGATATCAAAAGTGGAGGTCTTTGTACAAGTAACCATTTTCAAAGGAAAGGTACTTTTTTTTGAAAAGGTATACTCCCATACAAAATTTAAGATCTTTATTGAACTTAGTAGGAGATACGATGATATATTTGCATGGAGATATAAGGACCTTAGAGGTTTTGATCTATGCTTAGTGCAACACACAATTGAGCTCAACACTAGAGTGCAACCAGTCTACCAAAAGTAGAGTCCTTTATACTTAAATATTGAACCATTAATGATAAAGGATATATCAAAGCTTATTTAATCTAATATAATAATTTTAATTAAATAATATTTATTGGTTGTCAACTTAGTCCTTGTGCGAAATAAGAATTGAGAAATCCATCTATATGTAGACTTAAAACACTTGAACAAAGCTTACCTCAAAGACCATTATCCCCTCACACCAATGGAGTAGAAAATACAAATATTTGTAGGTGAAGAGAGATTCTCATTGCTAGATGGTTATTTAGGCTACAACTAGATTCTTTTGAAAAAATACAATCATTATAATACAACATATACCACTAACTAGGAAACCTTTACATAATAATGGATTCTATTTAGTTTGAAAAATGTAGGAGTGACCATAAAAATATCTATGGATACAACATTTAAATATCTCATCAACAAGATCATCTTGGTTTACCTTGGTGACATAGCTATTTTCTTTAAGCATGTATAATATTACTTAGGTCATCTAGAGCAAGTCTTTAAAAGGTGTTGAGAGTTCAAAATATCTTTGCAACCTAGCAAGTGTATATCCATAATTAATGAATTCAGTCTACTAGGGAACATTATTTCCAAAGAGAGACTCATAATTTATACATATTGAGTTAATTTTATTTCATCTCTCCCTCTTCCAAGTCATAAAAGGAGTCTCCATAGCTTCTTAGGAATAATCAACATTATCAGGAGATTCATCCCTGATTTCACCACCCTAACCAAACCCCTTACTGTGATGTTCAAAAAGAATGTTGTGTTTGCATATAATCATGAAGGAAAGGAAAGTTTTGAATCTATTAAGTGTTCCATCGTGTAGGATCCCACCTTGATCATTTCAGATTATAATAAAGATTTTATCCTTTATGCATTTGGTGGGATTGAAGGCATCTCAACTATCCTTATGTACAAAAATAATGATCATTTGGAGTATCTAATTAATTTTTCATCTATCTATTGAAATATTATGATCTATGATAAGATTATGATCTATCTTATAGCTTCATAAAAAAACACATCCTTTTAGTTATGAGAGCACTCAAAAATTTCATGTATATATTCTCCAAAAATAAAATCCAACTCATGGTTACACATCTAAGCACCAAAAAAAAATTTCTCAGCAAGAACATCAATGATAAAAGGGTAATTTGGATCACAAAGGTGGTAGAGTATGACATGGACATTTAGATCACCAAGCTATTGTGAGGAAAAGGACTCTATGAATAGTTGGCTGAGGTGACAAGGATTGAAGATAGAATATTCCTAGTGTTTTATAAAAATTAATCAATAGGCCAAAAAACTATAATGGATTAGGTGCAAAATATGATGACTTTACTTCAAACTAGCCCATCCCTCCTCAATTGAATAAATCTAAATGTAAGCATTTCAAGTTTTATGTCATTTAATGTGTCCTCGTTAGTGGTGTTTTGTTCAAGAGAGAGATCAACAAAGTCCTCTTGAGGTGCATAGGATCACACTAGGTGAATATAATTATTTAATATTTCCATGATGGCCTAGTAGGAGGCCATTATTTACCCAAGACCACTACTTCAAAATTCATGAAAGATGGATATTATTGGCCAATTCTATTCTAATATGTGCATGCATAAGTGTGAAGTTTCATGAGATGTGCTTTCCTTAGAGTGAAACATAGGCTGACAACCTTACCATTGCACCCAATATAAGATAATCAACTCTTTACATAATGGGGCATGGATTTCATTGGCATAGTTAACCCACCATCAAGTGATGGGCATAAATGGATCCTCACAACTTTAGACTACTTCATGAGATGGATGGAAGTAGTAGCACATATAAAAGCTAGTGAGACATCCCTACTAGGCTTATACGAAGGCATTGTAACAAGACTTGGTGTTCCATCTACCATTATCTCTAATAATACATTGTCTTTCTTTAGAATCAACATCAGTAAATGGGACATCAAACATAACATCCATTTGAGCACCTCATCAAATTATTACCTTCAAGTTAATGGTCTATCTGATTCCATGAATAACAATTTTATTCATATTATAAATACGACCATGGAATTCAATCAATGAGCTTGGCATACTGAGCTTAAGATTTCCCTTTAGGCTAATCAAATCATACCCAAAAGGGTGTTGGTAAATTCAACCATCATGTTAATTTATGGAAGGGAAACTATATTACCCATATCTCCCAAGTTTCCTTCATTAGTAATCACCCATTAGTTAGAGTTACTTTAAAGTGATCCCCTCATAGTAAGATTATCACAACTAATGGATATGAAATAGACTAGAGCATAGGTTGTGTACACTATAAAACTCTAACAACCCTAGACAAAGAGGACCTTTGATAAAAGTGCCATTAATAGAAGTTTCCAAGTTGGAGATTTAATGCTCAAATGGGATGTAAATAGAGAAAATGATGGAAGGCATAATAATTTTTATGTTTTATGTAGTGTTCCATATACCATAACCAACCTCAAAAAAGGAAACATTTTCCAAAGTAATAGACTAAATAGAGAAGAACTACCTACCCCAGTCAATGGGATCCATCTCAATCACTCTGTTGATTCTTGAATAGTTTGTAAATAAGTATATTAGCATTTTTCATTTCCCTAAATGCCTCACACACCTTGTTCTAGGATAGTTTTATTTGCTCTATGTGCTTGTGTGCAGTGTTCCTCTTAGCTTAAATCTATTTCCTCTAAGTGTCTTTTGCATAGTTATTTGTTTTTTCTAAGATGATTTTAGTTCATTCCTAAGTAAGAGATACATAGATAACATGTTTGTATATGAAGGGACTAAGAGTTTCAAAAACTTCATGCCTAATGGATTGATTTAAAGGCTACTGGATTCTTGCTTAGTAGGCAAGTGGCCCATAGAGGATGCTAGAATTTTTGACTTTATAAGACACCCCTAGTTTGTGGGGATATCAAAAAATCATAGAGAATATATATGTAGCCACAAATAAAATAGATAGTGAAGATCCATGAATCAACTAAGTGTTAATTTGTATTCACAAGGAGTCTTTAATGTGTATCCCATGTTGGAATCATCCATCGCACAACCACAAATAGTATGCAGGGTCAAAGGTACCAATATCTCAATCTTTTAATTATGCACTCCTATTTAAAAGTTTGCCTATGCCTCCATGATAAAGTGTCTAACCAATTCATAAAATCTCACTTATGTGCTCTCATAAATCTTAGATTGTGATCTATGTTTTGCACATACTACTTCATAGACTAATGTACACCATAGTCATAAATCAAAGCCCTAAAAAGACTATTTAAGGGGGACTTATTAAAAAAGGGTAAAATTTATGCACCCCCTTAGAAGTCTTTTACATCTTCACCATTTACCTATTTGTGGCTCACTACATAGTCTAACTACACATCCCTTAGTGTCCAGATGCCTATGTAAAGGCATAAGCTAATGATTCCCATGATATGTGTAGTAATTATGTGGTAGTTCGAGGGAGACCCATATAGTGATTAATAAGTGGTATCAAGGAACAAAGAGGTAGTTATAAAATGACTTTAGCACCATTTGAGGCCTTATAAGAAAAAAATAAATGGAGAAATAGGTGTCAAGCATTGGGACATGATCACACCACCCTTCTAACTATTATAAATATCTTCAACTTTTAGACACACATATGAATCCATAATAATATTTCCTCCAACTCCTTGAACCAAATAATAAGATGGAATTTAAAAAATATGGACACAATGCTACAATAAAATTAAAATACTATATCTTCTACCCAAAGGGGCACATTAATTTTAAAGGGCTTGATCCATTATAAAATCCATTTTCTTCATTGTAAAAAGGGTTAACATTTATAGGCAACCTCACACTAAAAGAAAATTTCCCTTCAAGAATACTTTTGTTTGTTAAACCTTGAATGTTAATGATAATTAACTTCACATCCCTCTATTATTTTTACATTTAGTTTGTTATTTTTATTTGTTGATCTTTATCTATGGGTAATGTCTACCTCTCTCATCATTATCCATTACCAACACCTCTATGTGTAACTTGGAGCTCATATGTAAAGTCAAATAATGTGTGCATTTAGGTCTATGTAGATATTGTCTATGGATAATTTATTGTCCCTCTCAATGTTTTACTATGTTCCTACACCTCTATGTGAATTTTTTATGCATTTGGAGTGTCTTTTTCAGACTTTTTGATATAACATCTTATTCTAAAATATTTATAGTGTGTCCATGATAGTAGGAGCAATCTCTCTATTCTTAATGTATCACCTTGTATTTTCAAGAAAATTCTTACCTCTTCCCTTCATTTTCCCTAAAAAAAACTTAGGTTTAGATTAGTGCTATATATACATTTTTTATCTATAGGTCTATACATTGGTATTAAACCAGGTGAACTTAGAATAGAAGGAATCCAACCTATTTTGGAGTCTCATCCCAAGGAACACAAGGGTCCTACACCTTGGGGATGTTCTCATCATTACAACGAGATAAATGATGCTCTATTTGATCATGTGAGCATTAATAATTCCATGCCATGTGTCAAACACTTTTATACCCTACAAAAGGCATTCATGCTCTACACCCTAACACAAAACTTCTTACTCTACAGACCATGCATAGGTATACATTTTGAATGACAATAATAATAGGAAGACATAGTAACCATTGAGTCTTGTAAGAGACTAACTATTAAGGTGACCTATACCAAGTAAAGGAAGTGTGAAGATGCATGGCATGTGAAGAAGTGTCTGAGATATGGGAGCTATATGTATTGATGCTCTATGCTAAGTGTTATGTGAAGTTATAATTGGCATGAATGCTCTATGTTAAGTGTTTTGGGGACTCAATAACACTACTATGTGTGGGTAAGAGTTATAGAGAGTATTTATGCAATCCATAACATGCCATTTATGTAGGGGTCTCTATAATAAAGACCCCCATGGGAGAATGTGTGTACATTGTAATGTTATAGAAGTAGACCTCACCTACACTAGTGGCTCAGCTAATATCTCAAGTGTGGTAATGGATGGAAATATTAATAGTGACCATTATGTATTTAGATATGGTGGAGGTGAAGGATATTCATATATAAGTACCTAGATAATAACAGCATGGTTAGCATCTATATACTTAATACATATATGTGTAGTGGAGGGGATAGATAAAACTTGTATCCAAGGCCTACTCAATAACATATAAAATGTTCTAGCACTAGGTAAATTATGAATTTAGTGGTCATATGTGTAGGACTAACCTATAATGGAAGTATGATATCCCCAATAGAACTCTAGACATGGCCACTAAATCCATGAATAACTATATCTGTAAGAAGAATACCCTGATCTAAATATTCCAAGTTATGCAAAAGTGTAATATTACACATATTATTTCTTGAACCATTGTCAACCATGACATTATGAATAGGATGATTATAAATGTAATATCATAAAAATATTGTGTATAAATTTGAGACATCTTTAATGATCTCATGTTCTAAAAAACTAATAAGAGGCCAAGTTGGCACTATAGTATGATACACACAAATGATATTATGTATAATGTGTGTGTCCATTATCTAAGCATGATATGATTCTAGTAGTGGATGTATCTAATAAATATAATGAACACCTAAATTTGTTTTAGATCTCATTAGCCATGTATTTTTTAAATGGATCAAAAAATATTTTCATTGATTTTGATTCAGTTTGTTGTGCTTTGAGTGTTTCTATATGAGTGATCACATTAATTATATTAGCTTCTATCAAATCTTAGATCTTATGTCATAAGATAATGCATCTATTTTTAGTATGGATGGGACCCTATAATAATCATAAAAAGCATTGGAATCATAATTATGTTGAAGAACCCTTCTTGTATCAACCTCTTTGATGGGAAGGAGTGATGTCACATTTCATTCTAAAAGTTTCTAGAGAATGTGAGATTACAATTCAATAATATTCATAAAATGTATCTTTGGAGGAGCTAATAATACCAGATGAGGATTTGGCTTTGAGGTTATGTCGACTATCATCTTTTTCTTATTATTGTTGTCTTTATGACTCACCTTATATGGGAGCTTATTTGAACTATTTTTAGTGGAATTTGATTCATCTGTGTACCTTAACTTTGCATAGAATAAAAGTTTGACTTACCATTCCTAGACTGTATTGTATAAATCTATAAATCATGGAAACCTTTTGAATAATATATAATCATGTAATGTTGGTAATAATCTTTACTTAAGTATGTCTTAGATTTCTCTATCTACCATGGGGCTAGTCATCTTTGCTAATACAGTTGTATAACACAAGACATATTCAACTATTGGCTTAGTAGATTTTTGGTTTATTTGAGAAAACTGAGCATATGAAACATTGTCACTTATATTGACCAAAAAATATGCCAAAAACATATTTGTGAGTGGATTAAATGTTCTAAATTAATTATTAGATAGATCATAGAACCATTTTGATGCATATTCATTGGAACTATGAGGGAGAAATTTAGTCATGAGCCAATAATTAGACATACATAGTCTAGACATGTTACATGAAAGGTGCGTAAATGATGCTCTGGGTTACCCTTACCATCATACATATTAAGATTCATTGCTAAAATATAAATGGAAAATGATTTTCTACTATATGATGTGTCAATTGTCTATGTATGAGAACATGAGAGTTCAAGACATGAGGTGGTCTAGTGGCACCCTTTTGAAGATGTAACACTTTAGTCTACAGAGAATGGATCTCTTTCCAAATGGATTTTAAATCTAGAGAAGAGGGATGTGTAATCAAAATAGGTAGTGTTTCCACTTATGAGAGATGGATATTTATAGCAAGTTGTTGTAGAATATTAATTGATCCCATAGTAGGTGTAACAATATTAGCATATGTGGGGTTAGATGATTGACCAAGTGATGTGTTCTTTATTTCCAATATAGCTTGAAAAATTTGTGCATAATCATGGGGATATTCATGAAGTATATCTCAAATAATTTATAATAACTCATCCTTATTGATTATAATATTGTCATCATGGAGGGGGGAGTGAGTCTTGAGTTCCCTCTTGTGTATCATTATGATCTTTATTATATTTCTCATGTTCTGATGAATTATCATTGAAGTATACATAATTATAATTTGAAGGATAAATTAGGGGAGTTATAACAAGTAGTTTATCCATGGTATAAGTTCAAATGAAACGAATATGGGTATGCATAATAGGATTACCATGAAGCATATCACTTCTTCTTAAAGTAAGAGATATAACATTTTTAGATGGAATATAGTAAACAAAATTAAAGAGTGTAAATAAAATAGAACTTATGAAATCTAAAAATACTAACATAATGAATGGAAATAAGAAAAATAAGGATTCAAAATCTATGAGCATCTAGGGCTAGTTTTTTTGCATTATTTGAACTAAGTTGGGTTCACCAGATGACTTAACTCTTTTGGGAATTTATGTAAAACCCTAAGTAAATAAAAGAGTTGAGTATGTAAATCAGGGAATAAAATACTTCAATAACAACAACCACTAATTTTTACAATAATTAATTTGGTTTTTTAACCTATAAATACCAATGAATTAAAAATCACGTACTTAGGTAGAAAATGTGACTAAAATAGACAAGTGATAGGCTAAGAACTGATGTACGAGCAGGGTAGATTATTATCAATAGATAACAGGTATCAAAACCCTCTTCACATAGTTGTGTGAGCTTATTTTCTAATAGTGCACTATACTATTGGCCTTGTATGTTGTGTTATTAACCATACATTTCTGAAACATTGAAATTTTGGGTAAACCTTTTCTCTATTTTGGGAAACCTATACTTACATGGCTAAGACTTAGATCATCATATGTGATTCATTTTAAAGGATTTCACTATGTAACACTAAGCCTCAATATTTTCTAAGGTTTTGTTGAACATAAGTGTAATAAGAGTGGTGTTAGTAGGGTAGGATTGATGGTACCTCAAAAACCCGTGTGATAAGCATTTCATAATACCAATACCTTGAAAATGGATCAATCCCAATGTAGTTATCCCAATTTATGTGATGATAAAAGTGAGAGTGATGTTAGTATGCCTAA
>JARHVA010001268.1:1962500-1982500 GCA_037957365.1 Torreya grandis
ATGATATGCAAAAAAATTTGTTTATGTCTTAGCATTATGATAATTTTAATGAACACATATAAGTTTTCTATTCAAACTCAAATCCAATGTATATTACAAAATCAAAAACTTTAAAAAATTAGTGTAAAATGTATAATAAATACACCTCAAATACAAGTCACTCAAAATATACCAAATAACATTACTTGAAAAATAATCCTAACATCGTAATAAAATTAAAAAATGCATAAACAAACTATAATAAAATTACCTACATGATTCGTATGAATGGAATAATGAAGTAGGTATTAGGAGCATAATAAGTAGATCCACAATAATAATTAATAAAAGAGAAGAATAATTGATAAATATAACTAAGCCACTTTGAGAGGGAAACCTCCAAAATAATACAACAACAAAATAATTTACAATGTGATGATCAAAGACTAACCACTAGCTCATATATATACTATGCCCAATCCATGGTTATTCCATAGGCTGACCCTAATAACAATATAGTATTATGAGTAGAATAAGGAGATTCACAACAATATTTGATAAATGAGAATAGTTCTTGATAAATATGAATGAGCCACTTTAAGGGGTAAACCTCCACAACAATGTAATAAGATATAAATTCACAATATGATGATAAAATATTAACCAATACCTCTTATAGATAATCTAATTAAGCCCTGGTTGTTCTATAGGAAAACCCTACTAATAATACAAGAACATAAATAAATGTGAAAAGATAATATGAAAGGTTATGTAAGCCAGAAGTCAGCCATACATATACCTAGACATGGTATATTTTTAGGGCATACAATTCCCCTACCTTTCAAAAATAGTTTTCCCTCAATATTAAACAAATGTCGATGCTAGTTTAGAAAATAGTCATCCTCCAACATAGAGTCTTTAGTGTTAATATTCTCCCACTTGATCAAATACTCCTTAATCTCTCTTGTGTTCAATGTTTTAGTGTGTATCTAAAGGATCTCATTAGGTTATATAATGACTATACCTTATTCATCTAGTTCAAGCCACTCAATATGGGGAAACAATTCTAACCAATTAACTTCTTTATGAAAAATAAATGAAAAATGATAAATGTGCAGGTGGATTGGGGTAGCTCTAACTTGTATGCGACACTACCAATTTTGTATGGGGTCTTATAAGGGAATTTTTATATTACTTTAGAGACATCTTATTTTATGGATTCAAATGCAAAAAAAATCACTTTCCAATGTAAATAATCCTCTCACTATGGTATTGATATACTTACTACTTCACTATATTATATGCCATTACCATATTATTTGTCGGACTAACTAGTAGGTCTTGTTGATTTTGAATGCATTATTTAATAGATTGAAACTTGGGCTTCACCCTAAAGGATGATGTGATAGATGGGAATGATAACCATAAAGTGCCAAGAATAGAGCCATTTTGGAAGAGGTGTGGAAAGAAATTTTATAGCACAATTCTATTAGTGATAATAAATGAGCCCACCATTATTATATCTTTACCAATAATATGTAAATATATAATAAATAATATATTAAAAAACCTGGGTATAAATATATACTATAACCACAATTGTAAATATGATATCATGATCACTAAAAATTACCTTAGGAATACCGCAAATCTTTTGAACTATATATAAGAACATAACAATTACTATACTAGATAATAATAGTTGTGATAAAGAGAGAAAATAGCATATTTTATGAGCCTATAAAAAATACCATGATGAATTAGGAACTATGTGTATGCAAAAAATTAAAATTCATATGGAACTTATTCTACTTAGTGGATTTCAATATCAAATAAGCTAATATTAAAAAAAGATCATTGCATAGCTATTTATATTGGGACATGACTAATTTGGATCCACTACAACTATCTAAGGGATATATTACTATACAACACCAAAAGAGAGGGTTATAAAGCCTTTAATAAAATGGAATTGTGTAATAACCCTAACTAGTCATACATTGCATAAAATAAATCTAATCGAGCACTCACTAAATCTTGTAACACAAAGGGGCATAATAAACAATAAATTAAAAAAAAATGCAAATAAAACTCTACTCATGTCAATGCAAAGGTGAACTAAGTAAGGAGTACACCATTCAACCTATTATTTTATGAAATATCTATTTACAAGGTGAAAGAGTAAAAGTTAGGAATACTTACCTTGAATAAAACCTAACATGTCTCAATATCTCCATTGGCCAATGGAGCTTTAGAAGAGATTTTTGTGTCTTTGTAAAGATTGCACTAAGGAAATAAATTCTAGGCTAATATACTCCTACTTTGCATCAAATACTTTCCCACAAGAAAAGCTTCTTTCTTTCAAAGGCAAAATCTTAAGCAATGACTCCTTAAGTGTAGAAATATCATTAATTTGAGTTTTAACAATGTGAAAATGAATGTTCCTATATTTTGGATTGAATTCAAGGGGTAAGTTTAGCCAATGATTAACCCTAAACCTCTCAAGAATTAAACCCAAAATTTTAATTGCTTTGATATTATTATGCATGAATTATATCTGTAAGGTATAAAATTAGGTCATCTAGGCCAATATAGTTCCTTCATGTGTACTCCATCCCTAAAAAATCAACCTACCTGACGTACTATGAAAATGAAGAAAATGGGAGTTTTACTTAGTTAGGGGTTATTTTTTAAAATAAATTGCTTATATGAGAGTATAAAATGGGTTTAATTTCTTAGGGAATTGGATTAAAGTAACCTATTTTATTTTAGGTAATGTCATAGGGACAAAAAATATTTCAAAGCACCAAAGTTCTACCCACCCCTTTACTAGTGTACCCTTTAAGGCACACATTCAGAGACCTTGAGACTCAATAGGTTCCTACAAGAGAGAAAACTCAATAAATGATAAAGTTAAAAAATATTATGTGTATACATATTCCCCACTCAAATCTCATTACATTTCATGTGATAGTAACATGGTATGGTGCTTCGAGAAAGAACATAACAATGCATAATATTGATCTAAAAATCATAACTTAAAATTTTGAAATTGAAATGAAAGTAGGATGTTTTTCAAAATAATTGAAAGTATCATATACATACCCTAATTTAAATCTATCATCGAATAGTTCTCTACTATATTTATAGTCTTGATCATTGAAGATGCACTGACTACTTTGTGTAAACCCTAAGGATACAACACCAAAGATTAAAAATGAATAATAATAGGGAATTAAAAAACATGATATTTATATAACTGAAGAAGACTCTTTTAAAATTGGTAAGATGGGATGAAAAGTTCTACGTCATAATTGAGCAACCAAGAAAAGTAGATAAAAATAGTGTAAATATGGTAATAAAAAATTTAAGGCTACTAAATGATCAACAAACCCACCAAATGTACCTTAAGTAGGAAAAGTATGAAACCATAGCAAACCCACTATTAATGGGTCTAGCATATCAATGAAAAGGAATTAGAGATTGCCCAGTCCTATTTAGATCCCTCCACCCCCTAGATATTTTAAACTCAATTTTGATTGGGATACTAGAGGAAATTCAGGAGCCTCTAAGGTAGGATATGTCATTAGAGATTATGAAAGATCATTCATTTGTATTGCCTCCTTGAAATTGATTGATGACACTAATAATGAAGTAGAGGCTCGGGTTCTTTCTTTGGTGGTAGAAATGGTCACTAATTATGGCATCAACAACATAGTTCTTGAAGAGGAATCTATGGTTATAATTCAATCCTTACACAATAGAAGGTCATGTGCTTGGCATATTGAGAATATTTTCAAGCATATCTTGGACATTTTGAATTCATTCACCTCTTGGAAAGTGACATAATGTTTTAGATAATTAAATTATATGGTATATTTTTTAGCCAAATGTGGTATATTTTAGAATGAGGAACTCATAGTTGGTAATTCATGGGATCGTTGGCCAAAATCTCCCCCCTTTTCATAATTATCATTGGTTCCATGAAATATTTTCATGTTTTTCTGTATTGGTGATGGAGGTGGTCTATTCATTTCCTATTATGCCTTGACGAGGAATTAGCCTACTACATGAATCATTCACGTGGGATTTAGTACCACCAGGATCTATTTCCATCTATGTCATGTCTCTCTATTCTTTGGAAAGTCTATGTGTTTTCTTGCTCAAGGCTCAAATGGATCACTCCATGAAACTTGTTCTTAGTGAGCCACTAACTTGGTTGGTGTAGAGAATAGGGGTATGTCTGTTGAGGGTATTATGATTGAAATGTTATTAAAAAATGTCTTTTTCATCTAATATGGAATCATCATGGAGGTGATCAAGGATAGTGTTATAATGGTTTTCTTGGAAACCTCCGTTTGGGTCAAGGTGAATTACGATATTACAGTGATTTTCATCTCCAATTTCCTTATAATCATGGATGACAAGGTCTTTACAAAGAAAGTTTTGTAGTATTAGATCAAGCCTCACTATAGAATTGGCTAGGAGAAGGCTATTGATGAATTATAGAAAAAATGGTAGGTCTCTCTTCTCCTCTTTAGTGTTTATAACTATAGATTGGTCCCCTTCTTTATGTGTAGAGATCTTAAGGAGTGGTTTATTTACCGTTTATCTTTTATGGAGAATGTGCAAGGTATCTTACAATCCCCTATGTTTGGTATCAATTTAGTGGCCCATTTAGATGTGGATGTTCTATGATCTCCTATTCCTGCTATCTCTAAAATTTTAGGATTCAGTCACTTGAATAGGGTCATGAATGCTATTTGTTTTATATTAAGGGTTTACAAGGGTGGTCAATTGATTCCACCCCCTATTTTTAGTATGGATTCTATTTTGAGTAGGGGAAATCCTCATTGGGCAGCCACAAAATTCATGATGGCTCATTTTGACTTAATGCTTTGCTATTTAGGATTGGGTGGTATTCAGCTGATGAAAGAATGTGATGAAGCTAAGGATATTTTTGACACTGTAGCTAGTTTGGTTGTAGGTCATCCTATGTCTCCAGGATGGGATACATAATTATTTCTTTCCTCTACTATGTTAAATGTGGTTACTTTTTTATCTCAATTTATTCTTGGTAGTTAATGTTTGGCACTGTCTCAATCCTTTTTTATCATGTTGGGTTTCTCTCATTGTCTTATTTTCTTATCTTCTTGGGTTGGTACTGGGCTTGTCTAGCCATTCTTTTTTGAAATTCACTCATGGATTTTTTGAGCCTATTGAATGGTTATTTGATGTACTTTTTAATGGGTGAGGGTCCCTTTTAATCCTAAAGTATCTATATAAAAAAATTAGATCAAACCAATGATACATGAAATTGAACTAATGTATCCAACTTCAATATAAAATAGGTAACAAGTATTACTTTTAAAAATGTGGAAAAATAATATAAATTAAAACAACATTGATGAAAGAGAAGTAAAAATCCAAACTAAATTCAACAATGGAACATCTAAATAGAAAATGGAATGATAAAATATGCAAGAAGGGGTGAAAATTATTTCAAAATCTTAATTATAACTTAGAAAATCTGAGGATAATAAAACACTATTTAAAGAAGTAATGCATAGTTTTTCAATTATATATCTATTATTCCTAAGATAGATAACTAAAATAATCTTATCATGAATATTTTTGAAAAGAGATGAAGAATAAAGAATATATAAGTTGGCAAAAATATTTAGGAATAAACTTTCTTGTCAAGGGGGGTATTAAATGGGTGGTAGGGGAAATATATGTAGTACTAAGATAAATAATATTTATCATAAGTAAGACACTCAAATTAGTTTAGAAAATAAAAAAAGACTTTTACCTTTAAGGACTCTATAGAACTTGACCTATCCAAACAAGTTTTGGATATCTAGCTAACTATAAATATCATCCCATGAAGATTATATGCATGAAAATTAAAATGGACCTACCTTCCCACAATATATTATGTATTCCTCAAAACCCCTTATAGAGTCATAAGCATACTATGAAGATCGATTAATTTCATGATTAAGTAGGTAGCACTATAGATAATTTTGAGACATCCTATCCTAGTCTACTAGCCTATTACACCCCTATAGACCTATGTTATATCACAAATCCAGCTATGGAGTCTAAGCTTCTACTAGAATATGGGATGTGCTTGATAATCACATATTTTTAATTAATTTTGTCTTTTAATTTTATATATGCCTTTCTATCATTTCTTTTTGTTTTATGTTCTTTTTATTTTAGGTTTTTGATGGCTTTTCTTGTTCCTCCTCAATATGTATTCAGAAAAACAAACATGGGTGTTAAAACTTAGTATGGATAGATAAGGAAAATAATTTAGAGAGCATTGTGTCTAAGACTTTTGTGCTTACATGTTAAATAATAATGTTATCCTAAAATAAACCTTGGCATATCTAATGTGGAATGAAAGTGAGGAGAATATGAAAATGAACATGGAATGATTGAGTTACCTCAAATCATAAAAAATGTGAAAATGTGCAAAATATATAATGACAGGTAAGTATGAATCCATATCATAAGGAATAAAGTTAATGTAGGGAGACATGTAAAATATTTTGCCAAATTTGTTACCAAAAAATAATATAACAATTTTTTAATTATGAAGTTAAAATTTTGAACCATTGCCTTATTTTTCTAGAAATTAGTTAACCTAGAAATAAATTTATGGAATGAAAAATTTATGAAGAAGGTCTTGTTTTATCTAAGGTCTTACACTATAGCTTATTAAATAGAAACTAAATAGGGGTAAAATTGGATAATAATATAAGATTAAAATATGTCCTTTATTAGTTTGTAGTCTATAAATATTAGGACCAAGGGTGTGTTTAACAAGGTAAGGACCCCACCATTTTTTATCATATTTGTCTTATTTGTCATGTGTATAATCTATTTTGTGGACTAGGACATGTTAATATTGAAATTACATACTTTGAACTTTTTTTTATGTTGTTTATCAATGCAAAATTTATATTGGAGATTATGTTATAAGGCAACCATACGTCGCTCATCTAGGAAATCTAAAATAAGGAGATGGGATTTACATATTTCCTCATCAATAATAATACAATGAAGATGAATGTGTAAGGATTGTAAATAAGACTATAAAGGTAAATCTAATTCAAACACATATACTAATAAAAATTGTGTTGCCCAATCATAGTATGTATGCTAGTGAAATAAGCCTAGAGTGTAGGATAAACTTGTAGATGCCAATTAGTACAAGATTCTCTAATAATATTTTACAAGATTTTATTAGGAATTTTATTAGTGGCTTCTACTTATCCATTCATTAGGGATGATAAGTCATTTTAAATTTGTGTATAATTCTTAATTTTGAATATAATTTATTCATATCTATATTTTTGAAATCGCTACCATTGTCATAAATGGTGGTATGAGGAAATTTAAAATGATAGATGACTCGATTGAGAATAAATTTAGAAATGGTAATATATATAATGTTAACTAGAGGCATAACTTCAACCGACTTGGTAAAATATTCATATGACCATCTTGTGATCTAGTTAATTTACTGATGAGATCTAATCCCATCATAGAAAATGGCCATGAAGATTCAAAGGTTTGGGGTTTTAGGGGAGGATATTTAATGAGATCATCATGAAGTTTACAAGGATTAAAATTTTTATCAAAATTAATGCAATATTTTTCATGAGTAGGTTAAACATAACCCATGTGTGGGCATTTCTATGTTATAGCATGGCTAATATAGTGACCACAATAGATTCACCCATGTGATTATTCAATGAGTTCTATAACATGTTTTAGCATTACACAATGGAACAAGGTACCTTCTATGTTATGATAATATAGGGTGTTATATCAAAGTATATATTTGTATTCTTTTTTATGAATTTAGTTCTTTTCAAAAGAATCTAATTATAGAGGGTAAGTATGGTGCTCAATGAATTGGATATATTTTTGTACCATGAGCTCTATTGAATAGTGATAAATTCTATGTGACAAATTAGAGAATTAGTTTTATTTTGTATAGAATAAGGTGACTACCTTATTTGGATAAGGAATTCATAATCATGAATAACTTGACGAGGATGAAATAATGATAATGATGAATAAAGATAATTATCTATTTCATTTTACTCTCATAAGATTAGTTCAATAGTAAAGGAAGCAAATTACTTAGCAAGCGTAGTGGTAATTTGATGATATGTGTTAAGGTTTTCAATTTTACATTAAATACCTCCACTAACTTGATGACCTATAAGTTGTGAATTACATAAGGCATTTAAGTGTGGGATATCTAAATTAATCATAGCTTACATGCCTAATATAAGGGATTCATATTAAGATGTATTATTGATGATGTCAAAGGTTAATCAAAATGTTAGAGGTATGATTTTACCATGTGGATTTATTAAAACATAAGGTGCCCCTAACTCTTGGAAAACATTTTTCACCATCAAAGTGAAGTGTCTAGGTTCCTTCATGCAAGCCATTTGTAACTTATAGTAAATATTTAATGATTACATTAGATTTAGTGATAGAAGGAGGAATTTAGGTTATTAATGTTTATTTTATTTTACATTAGTAGTGAAGTTGTGGAGATAGTCTTTGATTGAGATTTATTGGTTAAGATTTTCAATATAAATAATCTCTTTATAAAGAAGAGTTTCTTGAAGGTGATTATTAAATGGTAGGAAACCAATTGTATGTTGATATGTGATAACCTGTCCTTTGAAAAATAAATGTGTAAAAATACATAGATAAAATTCCATCTATAGAATCATCCATTTTACAATTCTATCTCTAGGTAAGAAAACTTTGGAGAAGAAAAGAAGTAGATCATAATGAATAATGAAATAAGTAGTTTGATGGAACATATAATGGCAAAGCTTTTCAGCTACAAAATAGATAGTTAAACAATCAAATTATGATTTTTTATAATTTTTTTCATAATCAATTAAACCTCATATCATATAGTAGATGGTATATTATTTACTAGTGTCATCTTGTTGACCAAGAATTATAACAATTGATGTGGGGGTAAATTACATACATAATATTAATGGCTAATCATTTTATGTTGGTTGTGGAGTAAGAGGATGAAGTTAGGATTATTTCATGCTATGAAATGATTTTTGACATGAATATATCCATTCTAAAACATTTTTGTATAAGGGAATTAATGGAGTAGATATAATAAGCTATTTATAGAAAAATTGATGAACTACCCCAATATTGCTAAGGTATGTTCATACATTTAGAATGGAATGAAGGATAAAAATGTTGATAATGGATTTGATTTTAGTTATATCAACATCAGTTCCCATTGATAGAGTATAAAACCTAATAGTTCATGAGAAGTAACATCAAACACACATTTGAATTGGTTAAGTCTAACTTTGTATTTTATGAGTCAATCAAAGATGATCGCTACATCATGAAGATGCATATCATTATATTTAGATTTGAAAATAAGATCATCCATATATGATTCAATGATTTTATGAACCATATCATGAAAAATGTGGATCATTGTCCTTTAATAGGTAGCTCTATAATTTTTGAGATTGAAATGCATTTTAACTTAATAAAAGGTTCCCCAATCTATGATAAATCTTATTTTATATTGATACTTAGGAGCTATGTGATTTTGATTATATCCTAAGAAACCATCTATGAGTGATGAAATTTCATAACCAATATTGGAATCAATAATGGAATCAATTGATGGTAATTGAAACTCATCTTTTAGACAAGATAAATTTAGGTTGAGAGACTCGATGCATATGTGAGTAACCATGGTGAATATTTTCAAATAGATAAAATGTTTGAAACCCATTCTAAGTAGTCCAAAGATTTAACTATTTTAGCATCCAAAATTTTGATGATTTCTTAATTACATAAGTTAAAAATCTTAAGAGGCAACTTTTTTTACTTTTGCCACATGGGTTTGGTATCTTGGTAGGTAATGATATTATCAAAAATAATGTTAGGATCATCTACAACCATATATTCATATGAACAAGTGAAATATTTAATATATCTATCAAATAAGAGACTAAATGTATTTTGTTATTTTGGGGTGATCTATTTAAAGATAGTAATAAGTCAAGGACATGTAAGTGTATGGCATTCTATTTTTATAGTTTCTTAAATGAGAATAGCATTTACATATTATAAATGATATGACTTAGGAAGGAGAGAAGAAATAAGATATATTTTGGAATCCACAAAAGTAATGAAATTATTTAAACAAGGAACCTTTTATGAAAAGTGGCCAAGATTATGATGTTGGCATGTAATTGAGGTTATCTAGCATGTATAAGTTCTAGTATAGCTCCATAACTAGGAATCATGGGTAAAGGTCCATAATATTTGACATATATTTCAATATAAATGATTTTATTACCTTTTATATCATATTTATAATGTATTTCTCTCATGTCAGTGACTTTAACATTTAAGGTAATTACAAGCAGAGTAGAGGATAAAGATTCTATTTTGATGAGAGCATCTTGAGCTAAGTCAATAAGTTATATAGTATTTGTATTGTTTATTTTAATAGATGTGATCCCAGATGATGATTTAGGAAGATTTGTTTAAATTGAGTTTAATTGAATAAATTTAGATGGTACTAGTTTAGACTGATCTATACAATCATAAGATGGAGAACTGATATTTATGGTTGGTAAATTGTGTTTTATTGAATTAATTTATATAGGACATTCAAAAGATGTAATAGTAAGTATTTCTTCAATTAACCATGAAGTGTTTATTAATGTTGGTTTAAAAAGGGTACATAAACTTCTAGTTTTGATGAGATATAAGAGACATGAATATCATAGTTGAAGGCATGTTTTTATAGTTTTTTTTTATAAGTTTGTACATCTAAATCTCATGATTGAACTTGGTACATGATATAGTTATCATCATCGGTGTGACAGAGAGTGTATGCATTAGTTTCAATAGGGGAGTCAATAGTCGACAAACCTATGTTGTTTAATTTATGAGGATGCCTTATTACAAGAGATTTAAATAGTTTAGCTACCATGTATTGCATACAAGTTAAATCATCCTTTCTATAAGATGCTTCATAAACATTGCATGTGGGGAGTATCAGTAGTATTATCAGTTAAGGAAATGGTGTGATCATGTGGGAGTAAATAAAGGTGGATCCATTACACTATATAAGGAGGTAATTGATTTTTATAATAATTATTCTTTAATTCATTTAGTCCATCATCATATGATTCTTCAAGAGTAACATGTAAATTAGAATCTGTCTTAACAAAATTAGGGAGAGGTGGATTGTTAATGTGATCAATAATTGGATTGTGATATTAATATTTAGTATTTGGTAATTGAATACTCAATGGATTAGGATCAGCTTTATGTTCATAGAATTTTTCATTATGTATGAATTAGATACATTTACTACATAAAGAATTAATGGCATTGTATGATATCAATGGGCAACCAAGTAGCATATTTTTAGATAATGGAATATTAAGAACCATGATAATAGTGTGACTTATCTTGGATTTGATGTTAAGTGGGAGACAAATACAACCAAGTGGTATTTTGATTAGTTTTGTCAAATACTCTACATGTGAGACATTTTTGTTTGATAATTTATTTGGTGTATATGATTTGTTGAATTAACCAAAGAGAGGTGACATTAATGCCTGATCCTTCATCTATTAGGAATTTTAAATTGAGGGTATTGTTTATCCCAATTTTGATAAAGAGAGGTACATCATCTAGTTAAAAGAGAATATCATCACTAATAATATCCTCTTTAATAAATTTTATGGAAGATTTTATGGATGAGGATTTTTTTGATTCTTTGAACTTATGTAAGTCGAGGACCATCATAAGGGATTTCCAAATCATGAGAATGTGGTTCTTAAATTTTTTTAAATTTTTTCATAAGGAATTTATGATCATAGGTATAAGCTTAGACTAATTCCATACGGATGATTTTTCAAATCATTGAGTGAAGTTATTCTAAGAAATTCTATTATGATTTAGAGGATGAAGAACAAACATGAAGTTTAAGAGAGATGGCATTTTCATAGGGATAGGAGAACTAAGTTGATTTTATGGTTGTGGAAGTGATTCATCATTTTTTTTAAAAGATGATCGTAATGTAGTTGTGGTATATTTAAATAATTTGTCATCAATAGAGAATTTCTTAGGTCTAGTTAAATGATGCTTGCGAGTAGGTTTATGTCTATATTTAACTTGAGATGTAATCACATACTAAAATTTGGTGTAATATTGATCATAATCAACCTAAATTGCATTATTATTATTATTATTATTTTAATGTTGTGTATTAGAAGTAGAAGAGTATTTTTGAGGTTTTGAGAGTATGTGTTTAGTAACTTATTTATTTAGAGAATATTTAAGATAAGAATGATGATATATTTTGATCATAGTATCATGATCAAATGTGTCACCAAAGATGAAGGAAAAACAAATTTGATAAGCCTATGACACATTTCATATAATGACACAAATCAACATGAAACTAATAGAATTGTTAGGGTGTGGAGCTAAAAGCTACACCTTGTTGCAAATAGAGGTTTCTGAGAGTATGCAGTCACTGGCGTCGGCAGGCCAAACCGATGTCGATCAGGGGACGCAGAAGGGAAACTAACATCGATGGGAGATCGGCCGACGTCGGTCACCTACAGGTAGGCAGGGACCGACGTCGGTCGCCTGTGGTGGTCAGAACTACTGTTGACAGATAGTCAGTTAAGTGAACACATTGTTTGCATGATAAAGACCAGTTCAAGTCTTTGAGCCGCTTGTCTAAATTAAGTGTATGCATGAGATCTATATAATAGACTCATGGGCTGTATTGTTAAGTGTTGAACTTGTAGAAGATCCATGTAGAGCTTGGAGAGTTCTTCCCATGGTGGAATCAAGTAGGATTCCCCATGTATGTAAGATCAGGTTTGATATGCAGGATGTTGCAGGGTCATGGAGGAGATCTACATGTGATAAGTAAGATCAGGTTGGTCTGCAGGGGTGTGTGAATGCGAGGGTCAAAATGAGATCGGCGGTTGACCAGGGTCTAAGGTGACAGCAATACATCAGCAAGATCATGGTGAGATCTACTTCGAGTATCGGTTCGTACTCGATTGTATAGATGTACAATGAGGTGAACAACAGCTTGTGTTAGCTGTGTGTTGTGACCTATGAGAGAAGATTACTCAGGTGGGAAGATTACTTGGAGCCCTTGAGGAGG
Source organism: Torreya grandis (assembly GCA_037957365.1). Lineage (NCBI taxonomy): Eukaryota > Viridiplantae > Streptophyta > Pinopsida > Cupressales > Taxaceae > Torreya > Torreya grandis. The sequence continues at coordinate 1,975,720 of JARHVA010001268.1, forward strand.
AAGCCTCACAGAGGTGGAAGAAGATTGTGATCTCTTTATTGTAATTTCCTTTGAAATGAGTTGAATACAATTGTGTGTTGCCTCTCATATTCTATGTGTTTTCTCATTGATAGTTATTTGTTCTTCTGGTATTTCTGCATGTTTAATTGCTTATACAATGGTAATCATGTGTGCTCTTAAATCTGACAAGTTGTGTCAAAGCTTTGGGGAGTTTTGGTCCTAATGACACATATCAACATGAAACTAATAGAATTTATGAGGATCATACCATGATTGCATGGTGATATTGTTATTGATGAAGGGTTTAGATGCAGATAATAGTTATTTCTTATGTGTTACAATTAATTGTGGGTGGAAAATAGTTGGATTATCAGTTTTAACTACTTATGATTTTGTTGGAGGATAATGAAATTTTGGATTATTGCTCTTAATTGCATTATTTAAAGTTTGACAATATTCTTTGATTGAACTATGTGATGGCTCAAATTGTTTCATAAGCAAATCTTGTCTTTTAGCTGATTAAATGCTTCATTTAAAGTTTGTCAAGATAAAGTTTGAACCTTGTATTAATGAGAAGGTATTAAAGAAGTGATAAATAATTTAAAATTAATATAATTAGTAATGTTATCATCTAATTTTTGAGATAATTATTTCCACCATTTGATGAAAGTATGAGCTCATTATAAGGGTATTTACCTAGCATTAATAGAATGACTAAGATAATTTTCTAGGAGATCATTTCAATGAAATTATTTAATTAAACCATGGAATTAATTCTATAATATTTATATATAATATTAAGGGAGTCTATTATAAATTTATAAAATATCTACTTTAAATTTTTTGAGTAAAAGTTTGCTAGTAGAAAAAGTATTGGTTTGGGCCCCATTCATTGCATAGATTACCAAATAATTTAAGAAAAGAAGTAGGGTATTTAGTTACATTTATTGGATAGATATTTAAAATATCAATAAATAATGTGAATGGATAAAAAGGTTCATTTTGAATATGTGGAAGCATCTTGTTATACATAAGAGGTTGAAGAATGATATTTCGATTGACATATTTAAGAGGAGAAAGTATATAATTTTGGTTATTTTGAGGAATGACAAGAGAAGGTTGATTAGTTATTTTTGAGATGTGATATTTCATTTGCATCATTTGGTAATTGATGTTTGCTTGTATAACATTAATTTGTTGAACCATTTGAACAATAATTTTACTGCTATCAATTAGTGTATTTTGGTTTTTAGTGTTGAGAGGGGTTGAATGTGTTTGATTATTAGTGTTATAAGGAAGAACATTCTGAAGGTGAGTGACATGAATGTTTCTTATAGTAGGATTCCATGTGGGATTGTTTTTATGTTAGTATCTATTTATCCAATGTTATAATAAGGAATTTTGGATATGGTATTATTGTGAGAAGTGAAAAATGAGTTGTATCCATATTAGTCATCATTTTGAATAATTTAAACAATGTTTTAGTCAATGAAGTTAGATAAAAGGGTAGGAATAGGTGGACCATGAGGGATTCTCCTATTGGGTGGATCAAGTAGGTAAGAAAAAACAACACATGTATATTCTAAATTGATTAAGATTATAAAGAAAAATTTTGATAGGAGATTTCATGATGCTAAATAATGTGGAAATAAAAATTATGTGCATATTTATTTTAGGAAATATTTTTTAGGAATAAAACTAAATAAGCCAAAAATGGGACTACATTATCTAAATGAGTTAGATTCTGGTTAGAAAATAAACTATGTTTGTCAAAATATACATAATTGAGCTAGTCGATCTAGTTGGAATCTAGACATAAAAAAACAAAATAAAATAATAATGAAATATGTCAGTTAGTAGTTATGAAATCAGGATCATTAATTTATTTGGTGTTTGAACAGGGAAAATGGAATAGTCTAATAATAAACTATGTTATCCAATAGATATGCATTCAATCTAGTTAATCTAGTTAGAGAAAGTGGAAAATTAGAATAGTCTAAAGATTGACTAGATTAAACTAGTTGATATAGTTTGAAAAAATGTATAATAGAATAGGTTGTAAACTAAGTAGATTGAGCTAGTGGATCTAGTCTAAAAATAGAAAAACAAGTTAGTCTACTAGATTATTCTAGTTGATCTAATTCTATAGTCTATTGAAACTTTTAAACTATGTAAAAATGGAGGATTTATTGTTAAATATTGAAATAAATTTAAGAACACAAGTAACTAGTTTGAGTTGGTCAATCTAGTTGAAAAATCGAACACATAACCTATATCAATGATGGATAATATAGTCTATAATATAACATAGAATGGACAATAGTAAGCAATAAAAATATATTTTAAGATGCTAACTAATTATCTAAAAATAAGATCAAGATATTAAATTAAAGGTTATATTTTATAATATAGGATTTCTGTGATATTGGATTGTCCATTACATATTGTCACCCCTAATGTTTTAGATTCCTAACTATGGAGGAAGTACCATTGCCATATCCTAATAAACCTAAGTTTAAGGGTAAGTCAAAATTGACTTCGTATTTTTAACCATTAACTGATTTACCACACAATTAAATTCATGGATAGATTCCTAAGGTCCAATAAAAACATAAATCTTAAGAATTTTTTAAATAGCATGAGGTACATAGAAAATAAAGACCATTTTTAGTTATGTACTATGGCTATGAGTATTGGGCCAAGCCCCTCACACCATAATATTTGTAAACTATAGATAAGGATTGTAAATAAAATATATTATAGTCATTCATGACATTATCTAATTAGTTTTAAAACTACTAGTACACAGTTTTTAGGGAAAGCCAAATAAGATGAAAATAAATTTGAAAATGAATTTTGTCAAAAACCAAGTTACGATTTTTGAATTAAAATAAATGAGTAACCAACTAAAAATTAAAAGTGATTTAAATTACTATGAAATAGAGATTAATTTCCTTTTCCTACTATATAATGTGAATCATCAATAACAAGATCAAGAAGGTCATCTAGATGTGTAAAAAATACAAAATAAAATCAATCTAGTCAACTCACTCTATTGAAAAATAGGCCCAAAAAATGAATTTTTCCATGTCGACTTAGTTTTATGGCATAAGATAGACACAAAACTAGATCAAGTTGGCAATCTAATTGATTATATGGGTAAACTTTTATGACATTGAAAAATTTAAGAAAACAATATAGACTTTTAATTTTAATTGAAAATAAAGAAATTAAGTTTTCATTAAAAAAATATATATAAGTATTGAGTATTGAAGAATTAACTTGGAGGATATAACAAGATTGATTAAGTAAATTAAGTAGTATTTTATTAGAATAATGAGTTGTTGTTTGACTAGGTCATCTAGATGAGTTTTTAATCCTATAAATGCATTAAAAAATGTTATTAGACCAAATAAAGTTGATCAATAAATTTTGAATAAAACTGATAAAAACAAGAAAATGAAACTAGATCGATCACATCAATTTTAGTAGTTGAAACTAAAATATATAAGTAAACAAAATTGAACTGGTTGATTTAATTAGAAATAGAAGGCAGAATAAATTACTGGATTGATCAATTTGATCCATTTAGTTGAAACTAAAATCCTTACACATAGAGAATAAAGTGGGATTGTGAGGGTTGGCCTAGTTTGAAACTTACACAAAAAATTATACTTAATCAAAAGGATTGATCTAGTTGAAAGCCTATACACAAATATTAAAATGAGATATATAAGATCAATATGGTTGTAAAAATATGTACAAAATGATAAAATTAGATTGACATGATTGATATTATTGACTTTAAATGAAAACTAAAAAAATACATAGGTTAGATTCATGTGGGGTTCACCATAATGTATGCAATGAATTAGGATGGATTTATAAATTATCATACTTAGTGGATTCTAAGTTTATGTAAGGTAATCTTACCAAAAGATTCATTACATAGCTAATTATATTAGGACATGACCAATTATGATATGTTAAACCTAACCAATGGATCTTTTACTACACAACACCAATGGAAAGGGTTCCAAATCATCTAGGAAAATGAAATTATATAATAACCCTACTTAGGCATATATTATATAAAATAAATATAATATAATTCTCATTAAATATTATGGCATAAATGGGGATCATTAACAATAAGTAAAAAAATATGAAAATATAACTCTACTCAAATAAATATAGAGGTATACTAAATAAGGAGTACAACATTCAACCTATTACTTTGTGTAATATGTACAGACTAAATGAAAGAGTAAAATTTGGGAATAATTACCTTGAATTGAATATATCATGACTCAATCTCTCCCTTGGATAATGGTTCTTTACAAGTGATTAGTGTGGCTTTATAAGGATCACATTATAAATACTAACTTGAGGCTAATAACATCTTAGTTTTCATCCAAGACTTTCCCATAAGACACGTTTCTTTCCTTCCAAGGTAAAACCCTAAGTAATGACTCCTCAAGTGTAAAATTAAAATAATTATGAGCTGAAATAATTAAAAAATAAAATTTCCTCTTTATTGGATTAAAGTGGAGGAGGTATTTATATCCAAGGATTTAACCTAAAACTCTCAAGAATTTAGCTAAAAATGGCTTATTGAATCTTGTTATGTAGGTAGATATCACTTAGGTTTTGAATTAGGTCATTTTGGATGATGTATTTATGTAATGTGTGGTCCATCCATAATAATATGAACCTAACTGACATAGTAGTAAAATGAAGGAAAATGGGTGTGTTTCTTAGTCAAGGGCTATTTTGTAATATGAATTGTTTAGATGAGTGGATAAAAGGGGTTTAATTTCTTAGAGAGTTAGAACAGAGTAACTTGTAGTGGTTTCAAGTAATGATATAGGGACCCAAAAATCTTTTTAATCACCAAATATCTTTCCACCCCTTTCATAGTACACCTTTTAAGGCATGCACTCACATAGATTGAGGCTTGACATGTTACTACAAGAGAGAAAGAGTTGGTAAATGATAAAGTTTAAAAATAGTCTTTATATACACTATGTATCCCTGTGATTCTCCCATTATGATATTCCCCTTCCAACCAATTTTCATACCAAATTGTAATTAAAAATAAAAATGCCTCAATGGATTCATCACAATTGGATAGTGCATTTTCTACAACATTATTATTTTCTTTATTACTCACTATTTAAAATTCATATCCCAAAATTTTAGTCAATAATTAGTTTTGTTTTTCTAATGAGAGTTGTTTTTATAAAATATATTTTAAACTATCATGATCATTATTTACCTTAAAGTGTCTAACTATCAGATAAGGTCTCCATTACAAGTCTTCATGAAGAATAACTAACATCTCTTTTTCATATATCAGATTTAGCCTATTTTTACCATTGAGTCGATGACTCTCAAATGTTATGGGTATTAATTTTTAAATGATTACTTCCCCCATGAAATTTCCTAATGCACTAGATTCAATTTTTTTTTGAAGATTCAAGGGTAGAAAAACCTAGATTTTTTCACATAGCTTCATTCATCTTCTCAAAGGCCTTGATATCTATATGTTTGCAATGGATGGAGTCTTTATTTAAAAAAATTATGAGTGGTGTTGTTTTAATACAATAAATAATCATAAATATGAGATAACACCCTTATATCCCTGAAAATCTTCGATGGTTCTTTAGGGTGTTTAGAACTTGCCACTCCTCATAGCTTTACAATGTACTTTGAATAATTAATGTGACATAGTACTACCCGAGTAGTCTAAATCTTAGACTCCCATAGCATTTTTGATAGACTTTTATTAAATATATTGTTATTCCATAACCAATTGTGCTCATTTCACATGCTAAAAAAATTTATTCCCAACTTTTTTAATATATTAGAATGTCATCAAAATACACCAACACAAATTTCATCTGAAAATCCTAAAATAAGTGTTCATAAAAATACAAAAAGTATATGGTGAATTTGTTAGAGTAAAATCCATGAACAAAAACTCATTATGACCATAATGAGTTTTGAAATATATTTTACATATATACTCATCTCTAATTAAAAATTTATGGGACCCAAAATGATAATTTCGTAAAATAAATAACACCATGAGACTCATCTATAAATCATCAATTACATAAATAGAGAACTTATCTTTGATAATTTACTTGTTTATTTCTTTGTATTTTATGCATATCCTCCATGTATAATCTTTCTTATATAGCATGACTAGTGTGGATGGATATTTTCTTTGGCTATGTCTAATAATTTTCATCTCCAACATTTTTTGTACCATATTTTCAAATTTATTATTTTGTGCATATGGATACTTGTATGGTCTAATGTTTGTTGGTTGACTCCTTATAATTAGTCATATGACATGATCATGTTATCATCTTGGTGGTAGTACTTTTATCATAGCACCAAAAATAGTTATGTCATCATTAACTTTGTAGATTAATATGTGTAGACACCATTCTTGGTTTCACTTCTATGGTAAAAATTGAGTTAAAAATACTTCAACCTATTTTTAATAATCTTTTTCATTAGATGTGAACTAAGTAATTGTTTAAATTTAAACCATAATCTTTATAGTTAAAAATTCTTACCTTTAGAATGAAATAACATGAATAGATATAGGAAATTCATCTTTATTGTTCCAAAGGTTTTTATCCATTTGACTCCAAAAATAATGTCTTCCCCACCTATGAGAATATGAAACATAGGATAATTCAACCTATAGTCTCCCATATCAAGCTTAATAATATGGAATGTATTGAAATAATTGACTATGCCACCA
>JARHVA010001268.1:1987500-1992500 GCA_037957365.1 Torreya grandis
TAAACATTAATGGTAAGAAGTAATAGAAATTACTCCCAACTCCTCTCACAGATCTTTGAATGTGTCATTTGATCATGCCTTTGAGAAGATATCTGACAATATATACACATTGTTCCCTATCCTTTGAGAATCTGCAATCAACTCATTTGAATCTTTTCTTCTAATCTCACAACTTTCAGCATGAAACTTTAATGTGTATCCTTGATCACATATTTGACTACCACTCAATAGATTATGCTTAAGACCTTTTACATACAAAACATTCTTAGTCTTAGTTCTATCATAATCCAAACTCAAAGTACCTTTTCTGGCTATCCTAGTAGTGGTTTTATCTCCAAATATCATTGTGCCACCATTTATCTTCTTTAGAGTTATGAAATTACTTTTACCTCTTTTCATATGCCTCAAACATCCACTATCAATGAGCCATAGCTGATCTTTGTTTATTACATGCAAAGTTGTCTGAACCATCATAGAATCTTCAGGTTGTTTCTTCTACCATGAACATGTCTAAACCTTCTTCTTGATTAATGGAGCTTTGAAACTCTAATCATTCTTATTGATGAATGGAGCTTTGAAATGATGATCCTTCTTGATTGACTCGAACACGCTTCTACAATATCGAGCTATGTGTCCAAAGCTATTCCACTATAGCATACTATGGTCTCTTCATCAAAGCTTGATAGAGGAGCAAAAGAGTTGTGGATTCTACTTGACTCTAATTGTTTTCCTTCTCCTTATTTCTTAAACTGTTAGCTCTTTTTCTACATTCTAATTTCTTATGACCATATCCATTATAATAAAAACAATAGCCGTAAAAATAAGAACTGTCTATATATCTCTGGCCTGATTGCCTTTTGTAACTTTGTTCCCTCTAGCCTTATATATTTGAAATGTCCTCTGTATTCTTCACTTCTCTTCTTTTTGTTTCCTCTTTTGTAAGGGCTTCAGCATAGCTCTTTTTCTCAAATCTGATACCTATCCTATCTGAATTTGCCTTTTGGATTTTTAATATCTTATTCAATATGTTAGTGTTATCCTCAAATTTTGTGTCACTAACTAATTTATCATTGACTGCTTTATTAATATCTTCTTTTAAAGAGCCAATTTCAATAACATACCTTTAATATTATGTTCTTGCTATTTCCAACTATGTTGTGAGATCTTCTTCATTCTTCTTAGCTTCTTCAAAGTGTGCTTTTAGATCTTTAATCATTTCCTTTGACTCCTATTCATTTTTCTCGATTTGGTGCTTTAATTTTTGAATCTTCTGTTCAACAAATTTTAAATGTTCTAGGGCACAAATGAGTTCTCCTTCCATATTCACTTCAGCTTCCTCCTCTTCTTCATCTTGATCATCTTCATGTATGGACATGAATAGAATCTCTTCTTCTTCTGAATCACTAACTCCACTATCTTTGACTAAGCTAGGATCCTTAGAATATAGGCTCTTTTTCTCGAATCCCTTCTTGGATTTGCCTTTGAAATTCTTCTTGTATGCAGGCTTTTCTTCTTCATCATCATTACCCTTATATGGGCATCTAGCTAAAATATGTCCAATTTTCCATAATTAAAACATTTAAAATGTAATTTTTCTTTATATTTACCTATTCCTCTTTTTGGCTTGCAAATGAAAAGTGCTCCATTGTCATATTTATCATCACTGCAACTATCACTTGATTCTTAAATCTTAGATTTCTCTTTATTTGATGTCTTGAAAGCCACTTTTCTCTTTGAGAGTTTATCTTTTTCTCTCTGCATCTCATATGCCGTGAGTATACCATGAAGCTCATCCATCTTTAGCTTAGCTAAATTCTTCATCTCCTCAATTGCCAAAACCTTTGAATCATATCTCATTGGGAGAGATCTCAAAACCTTTTGTACCAACATTGACTATTCTAACATTTCTCCAAGACCTTCAATCTGATTTATGATTTGATCAACTCACAAAAGATAACTTGTTATATCTTCTTCTTATTCCATCTTCAAACTTTCAAATTGTCTTTTAAAATTTTGAAGCTTAGCTTGCTGAACCTTTCCATCACCTTTGTAAATATTCTCAAGTTTTACCCAAGTTTCATGAGCATATTTACATGGCATAACATTAACAAATTCAAATTCACATAAACCACATAAAATAGCATTTAAAGCTTTAACATTACATTCACTTGCCTTCTTTTTTATTGGAGTAATTGCAGATGTCTGTGGCTCTTCATATACCTCCACCACTACTTTCGATATGTCGAATACAAAGGCCAGCAAATAATTTTTCATGATTATGTTCTGAAAAGTATAATTCATCCCATCAAACAAAGGTGCCTTATTTGTATAAAATCCTTCATGTGACCCAGCCATCGTGCTTTCCCGATCTACCTTCAAGCTGTAAAAATTTTCAAAAAGGAACTTGCTTTGATACCAATTTTTAAGCATAGGATATACTGAGGGGGGGTGAATCATTATATCATATATCTTATAAAACTTTCCCTTAACCAAATTCCACTTAATCAAACTTTCAAGATATGTAATAAAACTCAAAAAATAAACACCACACAAGATAGAGAGAGACACTAGATATAATGTGGAAAAAACCATGGAAAAAAATCTCAAGTATATGAATGAGCACCAACCCAAACAATATTTGTAAGCACCAACTTGTAGGAGCACCAACCCCTTTGCCGAGCACCAACCCATAGGAGCACCAACCCCTTTTACAACCACAAATCCAACAACAATTTGTGAGCACCAACCCACAGGAGCACCAACCCATAAGAGCACCAACCCCTTTGTGTAAACCACACAACTATCTCTCAATTTTTCTATCTCAACAAATGATAGTTAATTACAACATCTCTTTCCTCTCTCTCACCTTTTCTCTTCTAAGCTAGATATAACAAATACAAATCATATTCATCTCTCACAAATGCTCTTCTAGGCTAGATAATATAATATCAAATCAATCTCTTTCTCACTTCTTATAAATGGCTTCTCAAGCCTTTATTTATAGCTTTCCAAATGACCTTTGGCCTTCCCCATTTGTGACCCTTCAATCCTCATGGAAAATGGTGCCAAACTTGTATGACCCTTCATATCCTTGCCTTTGAAAAGTCATGTGGTGACCCTTCATGAGAAAAAATGTCCTTCCCTCTTTTGTCCTTATCTTTGTGACTTTTCATATTCCTCAAAGTGTCCCTTCATGAGAAATTGTGCCCTTCCTCTTTTGTCTTCACTTGGTGACTCTTGGAATTCCCCAAGATGACTCTTCATGGGAAAATGCATCCCATCCTTATTTTGTCTTTATCTTGTGGCTCTTTGACTTCTCCATGGGCACTTCTTTTGTCTCATATGCAACCAAAAATATATTCGTTAATATTAAATAAATATTAACTCACATTAGCCAAGATATATCTATTAAAAACATCATTAAATGCAATGGGGCCTTTATCACCAATAATGCTAGACCTTTGACATCAATGACAATATTTCCAGCATACATGGAGAAAAAATAAAATAATTAGATAATCCAAGGGATTTGCATCCATCAATGTTAAATGTAACTATAATGTGTAAAAAAATATCTATAAGTAGCCTTGTGGCATCCATAACTGATATTGAATAAAATAATAATTAAATCAATGCTACAATAGACCATAATCATGTAAAAAATAAATGTAAAATAAAAAATCATAATCTAGGCCAATGTGTTTTTAAAATGTTAATATATAGGTGGGCTTAGCATAGCCAAAGGAAGGGGTAACTAGTATTAATATAAAAGCATCCCAGACCATAAAGGTTATAATATTGATCTAGAGGAAATGACAATGGCAAGCATACATTGAATAATAAGTTGGATTGTAAAACAACATAGTTATGCAACAATGAAATTAAATGAAAATTAGATAGAAAATATATAGAATAGGTGAAAGGGAAGACCATTTTTTTAAAATGATAAAAAATGTAACAAAAAATGAGAATTAACCACTATATCCAATAGAAAATAAGTGGGATTAGATGAAAATATAGGTACAATAAATATTATAGTCAAAGAAAAGTAGGCGATGCCATATAAAACTTAATGATATTTGTCCAAAGTAATTAGGATTGTAAATGATCACTGATGAAGGGAGAAAGATATATGTATAAGATAACCCTTTGAAGAACACATGCATTTCTAAGGAGTTTTTAAGGAGGAAGAATAGTGTGGCATATAATAAAGGATAGAAATTTTTGACTCAAGTAAGTCAATGGAGGACATGGTTTCCATTGTGGAATATTCACATCAACCTATGGTATAATAGTGTAAAGATACTCAACCTGATTGAGCCAATTTAGTTTAATTCATATATAACTCTCTATGTAAGGAAAAATAAACTACATGAATTGTTCAACCAAATAAAACCTTTGGAATGTTACTAAAATGCATTATACCTTAGCCAAATAGACTTACCTTATTGTAAGACATAATCACTACTATATAAAAAATAAATTTCAAATATATATATATATATATATATATATATATATATATATATATATATATATATATATATATATATATTTAGCTGAAGGAAATATTTGGAGCATTGATGAATGCATTCTATCTTAACCAGATTAATAATTTATATTGTTCAACTGAAGGAAATCTTTAGATATTTTTTGAAAACCTTAGTTCTTAACTTAACTAAGATAATTGAATGGAGAATATCATTTATATATAATATTTATAATTGAGATGGATTGCTCAATTTCACCCTATGGACTAATCAGAATTGTTGTATGGGTGGCTGGGTGGATCATGAAACCAAATCAGCTCATAACTGATATCAAAAAGAGAGCATGATGAAGTATGCCAATCCAAAAATAATCTATATAAATAGTATCATACGCTCTCACTTATACATTGGTTTTTGTTTCCTTATAAAGTATAATATTGATAGGAAATTTAAATATTTATTTGATTAACATTAGATCTAATTATGACATGCTATCTATGATCACATGTG
>JARHVA010001268.1:2002500-2027500 GCA_037957365.1 Torreya grandis
ATGTAATTTTATTCATGAGCCTTAAGTTATTAGTATTATTGGTATTATTCGATGATATATGCATGGCCAATAACTAATTTTATTATAGCTAATCATGCCCAATTTTGTTGGTATTATTTGAGTATACCAAAGGGGGTAGGCCAAGTGTGAGCCCTAGGTTATTTTGGAAGAAAATATACCCATGCCTCTTTGGATCTCCCCTGATTATGGCATCTCTATTGAGATATATTTTATAGAACAAGTACACACACACACACACACACACACACACATCAATGTGAGATGGTTGCTTAAAAAAATTTATTAGATATGGGATTTCACATCTATATAAAATGTAAAACACAAAATATTAGATCTAGACATGTTGTCAATCATGGGTCTCTAAATTTATCATATTGAATATGGTATAATGCATGTCCTAGTAACATGTATCTAAATATAGTGAATGCAATATATTCCCCACTTTTTCATTTTTGATGAAACTATGAAAATAATATCATAAAAGGAATGAATTATGTACATCATGTATATGATAAGGTACAAAAATAATAATTTTGAACATAGTAACATTATATGAATGTGTGTTATAGCTAATTTCAGCCATGTGAGCCTATGATATAATCAATACAAACATAGGTAAAGTGTGCCCCACATGAGAAAAGTATAAACAATGTAAAATTAAATAGGTGACTTATTAAGGTGTAAGATAATCAATTTAGTGCTATATGGGAAAAATATATAGAAATATAGAGCACAATATATGGTCATGCCCCTAATAAATATATGAGATACATTCTATAAACATAAGAAAGTAATATAAATAATATGTGTGATATAAATCATAAAAATATAACAGAAAAGAACATAAAATATAAATATGAACATTGAAACTTGAGGCTATACATTTATCAAATATGTTGTAACTTTGATATTTGATCTTAATCTATTTCTATTGAGAAAAGGTAAATTTTAGATATCCCTTAGTTTTATTTATTTTAGCATTGCTTGGTGGAATGTTTGGATGTATAGTGAAAACATTTATTCATTTTTTAAAATGTTAGAAAAGAGTAGTGCAATGAGAGGCCAATGTGAAGAATGGTTAAGTCTATGATCTAAAACTACATAGAAAATCATTAAACTATTTTTTTGAAATACCTTTATCGCATAAAAGGCTAGGGTAAATAAAGAGTGTCTCAAACGTGCCATAACCATAATTTTTTGTGGTAATGTTATTAAATGTTTGAAGTATCTCAACATTTCAATTTTAAAAAAATAATTTTGACATTATAGAGTGAGGTACATATCATAGGATCCTAGTATATGAGATATAATATAAGATAGCTTGTTTGCAAGTAAAACTAGTTTCTTTCCATTTTCCGCTCTTCACAAAAAATAATTATTTATCTACTATTAATTTTTATTATTATTATTTTTTATTTCAAAAAAAATATATAAAACATAGGAAAAACATGTGTTATCATAGGATCAGTAGTGCAAGTTTATAAGTGCACCCTATTGATTCATACAGTCTTACTTTTTGTATAATATTAAAAAATTTAAATTCTTTCCATTTTGGGGACCTCAAACTTTTGGTCATGTTGGTTCTAGTGGTAGTGGTTGGGAGGGTGAAGTTTAACGATTCTTGTTATAATGGTGGAGGTGGTGGCATTAGTAACTCTAGGTAATCTACAAAACCACAAGGAAATTTCATTAATTTGGCCCTTATTATTTCTCCTAAAAATCTAGAAAAATATTAGGATAAAAAGAAATAAAAGGAAGAATAAAGTTATGGTTTTGTACATAATTTTACAAAATCTCATGCTACTATGGGTGGAGGAGGTTGGGGTGATAATCCTAATGATCCTTTTCCTCATCCTCCTTCACCATTGATCATTTTTCTAACTGCTTAGTGTGATTTGTGATATGTAGCTCTGCTATATATTTATTTTGTTTTGTCACATTTTATTTTTAAAAGTGATTAAATTTTTATTAAGAAGCTTATCTTATTTCTAAGCCCTCACCAATTTGACTTTTAGATCATGAATACTTACACTATGACTAAATTTTGAATATTGTGATTTCATAATATAAGTAGAAAGGCTTTTCAATCAAAAAAATTGTATATCATAAATTAGAAAAAAATTTCAATGAAAAAAATAAAATTAAAAAATTGATCAAAATAAAATGTTATATTAAAAATAATCATTTAAAATATCATTCAAATAAGTAAACCTAAAAATATATGTCAAAAAAATAGTGATGAGAGATATATTGGTTGAATTTATTTGACAAATTTACCAATCAAAAGAAAAAAAAAAAGAATGTCTATATATATTAACACCATGGATGAGTTAATATATGTTTGTTTATTGATTGATTTTATAAACCTATTCTTTATTTTATTGTAAACTTTAATTTATAATTTACATATAATGTTTTTAAATTTTAATTAAAAAAATTATAATTACAATAGAAGCCAAAGCAATGAAGTTAAGAAGGTAAAATAGTAATAAAAATAATATAATAATAAAAATTACAATTTTAATTTTAAAAAAAATTATTTAATCTTTAATCTTTCTAATTTATTTATTATTTTCTACCACTTACTAAGTTACTATGTAGATACCCAACTTAAAAATTAAATGAACTTGATTTTTGTGTGTGTGTGTGTGTGTGTGTGTGTGTGTGTGTGTGTGTGTGTGTGTGTGTGTGTGTGTGTGTGTGTGTGTGTGTGTGTGTGTGTGTGTGTGTGTGTGTGTGTGTGTAGACACACACTCCATTTAATTTACTCTTTATAGTTCATTATGGGTCACATTTCTCCTAGTTTCTATCTTTTCTATAGTTGCTATGAATCAATTGACCCTACACATTCTTCCATTTATTTAAATAGATTTAATCTTTTGAAATATTTGTTACACAGCCAATTATTAGTGTTTGTCATAGGTGCTACTATTGTTTTCACCTCCCATTATTCAATTCACTTGATTGAGTCAACATATAATTGAAACTAATATTTCATAGTGGAGTGAGATTATTTTTGAATGTCTGGTGGAAAATATTTATTGTTTATTATTTTTTCATTAGCACTAAATGATTAATAATTAATATGATGGGTAGCCAATGACATGAATTTATTTCCATTATTTTCTTAGGATATCATGAAAAAGCCTAAACATTAGTGATATTTATCATAATCACCACATATATAAATGGAATGCATGCATTTACAAGTGTCATTGACATGTTATTTCTATTTATCCATAAATGATACTACTATAGTTAAACATTCAACTCCATCCATTTATTTGTTCCTACATAAATGATTCCTTATAATGCACAAAAGTAGTGGTCATGCCTCCTTTCATCTAATCTATCACCTACCAAAATTACATTCAAATCTATGTAAAACTTAATGTGGTATTAATTTTTACTT
The DNA here is from genome assembly GCA_037957365.1 of Torreya grandis. NCBI lineage: Eukaryota > Viridiplantae > Streptophyta > Pinopsida > Cupressales > Taxaceae > Torreya > Torreya grandis. Next base: position 2,005,934 of record JARHVA010001268.1, read on the forward strand.
TCTTTGTTATACAGGGGACAATAACCCATCACTTTCTTTATTGATGGTTAAATCACAACATTAACTGATAAAAAAAGATTCATTATTTAGAAAGATTTAAACCAATTTAATATGTTTGTCTTTTTATTTTTCATAGATTGAAGCTTTTATCTTTTAAGTTGTGTGAATTGTTAATTTTTTAAATTTTTTTGTTTGTAGATAGATTTGCATTTCTAGAGTCATGATGTGTTAGCTTTTCAAGAGGAAACATATGCATATCTGGTGGGGCAATTTGAGGATACAAACTTGTATTTTGTCCATGTTAAGAGGGTGATTATCATGCCATTCAACTTGCTAGGAGGATTCATGGTAATAGAGCATAATATCTATTTAATCTATCAAAGATTTATAGCACTAGTACTCTACATATATTCTATTGGTTTTTATAATAGACATTTAATTCAGTGTTATTCAAGAATTTCTAATGCATTTGGGCAAATTCTAAATATGCTTTCTTCTACCTATCATTTCCTCATAATATTTACTGATAGTTAGCTAGAATCATTTTAGGATTATCCATACAAGAAACTCACTTTCCTTTTATACTCTTGTTTCATTTACAAGCTAATAGAAGCTTTTCGCATAGCCATTCATTCCAACAAACTTTCCATGCCCTTTATAATCTATACCCAACACTGCATATCTTGCCTTTACAAACCTCTCTCCCATCTTTGCAATAAAAAAATGGTTATTATTTCTAGAAAAAAATAACAATATTATTAGATATTTGTGGTTCTTCAAACCACCATACATATATTTTGAGCCATTTATCTTTGCCTCTGCTATGTGTTATGAATGTGCTATAACAAAAATTAGATGTTGTTTCATGATGCATGGAAACATTTTGATATTAAAAGATTTATATAGATAATTACCTTCCTTTTCATTTACTATGTCATTGATGGGAAGGGTATCCTTGTTTAGTCTATTTATAACAAGGCCTGTTGTAAATTTTGATATCATGAACTCGTAAGTAGCTAGTTTTACTATGTCATGAACCATCCACTGTAACCATGCCATGTTTTTGATGGATTATGTATTTCATGCTCAGAATGTTAAATATATTTGAATTCTCCTTTATATGGTCAATCCCAAGATTTTAAATTGTAATTGATGCCCTATATTATGGTAGGTACTATTGTCATAACATGGCCCTTATTTTATATATGGTTTCAATCGATATTATTATCTTTTACATGAGAGATTACACCTAAAATTCCTGAACCTACATTATTTGAATGCAAAATATTTCACTAGAAAAGCATGAAATATTCCTTGTTTATTAATTCTCTTTATAAAAGTATGATATATTCCTTGTTTATTTATTCTCTTTGTTTTTATTTTTGTAATTTTGTATCTTTAATAAATATGATAAGATTTTAAATAAATTATAATATAAATATCTATCTATTTAATTTGGTTTATATAAGAGAGGAATTGAAAACTCTAATTGATTGATTTTTTTAAAATTAGAATAATGAAGACAAAATGAATATTTACAAATAAATCTTGTATATAAAAATATTATATGATAGCTGTTAAAGTTTAAAAATGAAAATTATTGTCTCAAGGTAAGATGATGATAACCCTAAAAACTCATGCCAAATGAAATATTTTATCCAAAATATCAACTATACATTTTTGGGTATAATAAATATTAATTACATATTCATGGGAAGTGTCAAAAAGTGAAAATTCATTTGATGATCATGTTGATCTCATACAAAGCTTCATAAATCTCTCTAAGTTTCTAAAATTTCACTTTGATCACTGAAAAAATACAAATTTTCTCCTTGCTCTAATTAGATAACCATATTTGAAAGCTATCATGAAAAATAGTATTTTGGGGCTTGTATTATATCAGATAATAACTAATCTAACATAATATTTATGAAACCATGTAATGATATATAATATAAAAAAATGGTACTCCAATAATCAAACTAATTCATCATCTAAGAAAATTAGTGCAATGTAATATCTTGCTAAGATAAACTTTAAAGTTATGATGAATGCTCTGATGATTGTTTAATTTCATTAAATTATTGATATATTCTCAATAGGTTCATGTGGAAAGTTAATGCTTTATTCAATTTTTGGTTGATATCTAGATGCCTAAATGCATTAAGATGATGTGTTTGTGTGTGTGGTGTTTCATTCAACTAAGGATCCTATTGGCACATAAATTGATATCAAATTGTAAAAAATTATTGATTGAGGTTCATATGGGGAAATAGTAGGAAGACCCTATCTAGGCATTTTTCCAGAACTATACAATTTACATTATTAGCATTCCATAATTGACAAGTGTACATTTTTGGTAGAAGGGTCAAAACAATGTAAAATATGGAGGAAGGAATATTGTAGTTATAATGTCCTATAAGGACTCATGAGGATCAATAAAAGTTTTTATTTTCAGAAATAATGCCTAATTTAAAATAATAATCATACACTAACATACTAAAAATATGCAATTTAATTATTGATAAATTCATATGGGGCATTTTTATCTATTAAATTTTCCCTCATTTTTATCTGTGTGTCTATGTGTCGACATGTCCACACATACATGCAAAATTAGATACGACATGGTATGGGTATATACGATATAATTTTCCCCTAAAGTTCATAAACCTAAATCTAAAGTAGATTTGAATTATAAGAATTTTTTTTCTTTTCCACAAATACATGGATGAGTGCCAAAGATAATAATATACTAGAGTATATAAAATTGGAAATCATATATTTGATTTCCCTAAAGGTTTATTTAGTGCCCATGAGAGCTCACAAGATTTTTAATATGTTCTCAATCTTTCATACATTTATGAGTTCATATTTTAGTGAAAAAAATAAAATTTAACAAAATTTTTGAGTAATACAAAAACTAATGATAGAAAAAATCATGTAACATCAATGTTAGGTGAATTATTACAAAGACTTATTATACATGTGCTTCCACATCTATATAAAATTTGAAATATTAAAAATTTAGGTTAGTCACCTTATTGGTTATGGGCCTATAAATCTATCATAGTGAATATGGTAGCACACATGCCCCAATAACATGTATAATAATATATTAAATGGGATATGTTCCCCATTTTTCATATTTAAGATGAACCTATGAAAAACTTATTGTAAAATAAAGGAAGTAAGTGCATCATGTGTTAGATGAGGTATATAACCAATAATGTATAAAATGGTAACATGTGATATTTGAAGAATGTATGCCATAGCTAATTGTACCTATGTGAGCCTATCATTTAATCAATATAATCATAGGGAAACTGTTCCCCATATAAAAAGAATATCCACATGTAATCTTAAGAAAATAAATCTAGTTTTGTATAGAATTAAAATTTATAAATTTAGATCACAAGCATATGGTCATTCACCAAATATATTGTAAGATAATTCCTAGAAATAGGAAAGTAATAAGAAATTTGTTAATGAAATAAATCATGACACCATGAAATTCAATGAAAAATTAATGGAAGGACATAGATTTAAAAAATTGGAACATGAATGTCAAGACACAAATAAAACACATCAAACATTGAAATCATTCCAAGCACATAAAAGACACAAAAAATAGTGAAGTCTCATCAATCCTATGATAGGCATAATGGATATTTAAGACACATCAAACACTTTAAGAAGTACACTAAAGGCACTCCATGTATTGAGTGAGCATATCAAGTTCACTAAAGATACATAATACATATAATACATAAATAAAAAAATCAAACAAATTGAATGCATATAATATATGAAATAAGCACATAAATTGCTATGAAGTCACATGAAATATGAGGTAAAAATGAGAAATATGTTGGGATTGATAAATGAGAGTAAATATATAGAATATTATTAAATATATTCAACATGAAACATTATATTATTTAAGTAAAGTAAATCCTTTATAATGATTTTAGGAGGTTTACCAATGGTAACTATCAAAAGGGTTCAATCACTCATGAAACTAACTTAATAACATGTAAAACCATTTTCCCTAAAAAGCACTAATGGGGGTGTTATATAAAGTAGTGTATAACATGTATAAATTTATTAAATATATAAATATGTATTAATTTTTTTGATAAACTAACCTAACAAATTCTCCTTGGTCCAAAAGTCAATAAAGAAGATGATCTAGCATTATGACTATTAAGTCATCAAAAGTCTATGTTACCATATGAAAACTAACACATTATACACCATGGTACTAATCAACTAATACCACTTTTGATAAGCTTGGTACCCCATACATTATGGCATGAATGATGAATATGACCAAGGTCTCTTCATCCCCTCTGAGCATTCTATATTTTTTTACAATAGAAGATGATTAAGGCTTTGTCAACTACATTGATATGCATAGGATATCACCAAGAAACTTATCAATATAACCATTGATGACTAATTTAATGCCATGCACTATATTACCCACCCCCCATAATATGAGAGGTGAATATTAGGAATTGAGATAGCCAATCCAAACAACTCTATCTACACCTCACTATTAATATCAATGAAACTAAATAAAACCAAAATTGAATTGAAAGGAATCAAATTGAAGCCAAATCTACCACTATAGTAAAACATTATCTTTGAGTGAGAATCTCAATCAATATGGGTGAGTCTATGTATACTCAAAACAAAGAATTAGGTCCATTGGGACTATAGACTCAGCCATGTAGTACACCTCCTAATTATATGAAGTGTTAGAATAGCCAGAGTAACTATAGTAACCTAAAAAATATACACTTGAATGATTGACATAATTTTATATTATCATGGATCTTAATATCTTATTTGAAATGTTATAATTCTATTGTCAGTTTTTTCTATATTTTTGTATAAATCATAGCAATCATTATCTTAATTTTCCTCAATTCAATGACAAATAAAAAATGCCTTGCATTTTTGGTATTGATGATGATGTGGAGGATGGAAATAATGAGGAGGGAGAGTTATTAATTTCTAATCCAACAATGCATGTATAATATCATTTGGCCAATATTTAAATGTATCAAATTTTAGTGGTTACCTCTTATTTTAGGTAGGTTTTATTACATCAAAAAAATATTTTTAGACTCATTCCTTACCTTTATTAAGTACCTTTAGTTGTTCATTTTTTATAGGAACTACTTTGGTTGTCTCATTTACCTTTGGAATAGCTTGAGTTATAATGTTTATTGTAAACATTAAATATGAAATATTTTGTTAATTTGTAAGTTATTTCTTTTTTTAATATGGTTTTTATTGAGTAACCTTTGTTATGGTGGAACTTATATCACAAACATTTTTTAGCACATCCATATATAGGATCTCAAAAGATGTATAAAGTATCTGTGTGGATTTTCATTTAAATATATACTAAAAATTAATGTGTTTACAAATCAAGAAATTTGAGAAGTTAAATAATGAAAAGTATCCATGAATCATGAAATTTATTGTTGATAAACTCATAATGACCTTGGTGTATGTTTTGCAGATGTTTCAATGTGAACCTAAGTAATATGTGCTTATGATAATTAGATAGGAATGTGTCTTATAACTTTTTGAAGTTAAGTAAGGATATTATAAGTAAAATGTAAAACCAATTTATAGAATTTTTTTGAGACTTATATGAAAAAAATTAAGTAAAATATGATCATCATTCTCCCATTCTCTAAAAGAAAGGGTTTACTAAATTAAATGAGTAAAAGGATCTCCAATACAATCAAACAAGGGTAGTGTACATAGAAAAAAATCAATATGAATACTCAAATACAACTCATGTAATGGGTTGTACCTATATAATAATATCATTGAGATTCACATAACATGATATATTTTGTAGTGTGAGATCATGAACTTGGTTTTGTAGCTCACCAACATCATGCATCATGGATATTATAGAATGGTAAGAATAGAAATGGTAAGGAAAGGCTCGCTTATGTATTGAAATTGATAATCAATTTTAAAAGTAGGTATGATAATATCATTAGAAATATTATTATATGAATTATGATCACATTTTAAGGTGACCTTATTAAAAACTCAAGTCATTTATTTAACTTATCATTTTGAATTTGTATGGGGGTAGAAACATGATATTGTTATTTACTAAATTTGAGTGACTTGAGAGAGGGTAAATAATCTTCACAATTGGTATTAACTTGAAAATCACATTAATTGGGTAGATAACGACTATATAAGTAATCATTCCATAATATTTCATTATCCGTAGTTTGTAAATATAGAGGTATGTTGTCATTTTGAATTTTTTATCCACATTCATTTGCATCTTACATAATTATAAGAAAGGGAGATTAAATTATATCATTGTTTGTTATTTTCAAGGAAGAAGAGAGATGATCACAATCTTGCATATCATTAATTATGACTCAATAAGATTTTATAATATATGATTTCAAAGCATCTATATTTTCATGGGAGGAAAAATGACTAGCACATTCATTTGTATATTTTTCCATTTTTATTCAAGGGATATGTTATTTTTAATTTATATTGATTAATGTGGTGTAATATGATAGGCAAATCAAGAGGTAAACATGATGAACTATAGTTAATGAGTTTTTATACTCATATCCTTTTGAGATATTAAGAGAGATAATTTATCCATTACGAATATGATTGTTAAAAGAGGAATATAAATGAGGGAAGGGTTGTGTAATTTATTATTATCTAGCTTAGTTTATTTATCAAAACATTCTTAACTATTATATTATTCATCTTGATTTTAGTAATCATAATCATATTCTCCATTAATATGAGAAGCATATGCAATTATACAAGTATGATAATTAGTCCATTGATTATCATAATCATAAGGTGTAGAATTGCTAGATACAATTTCATATTTAGAATCCATTTTATTTATTTTAATACATAATATATAAAAATGAGAAATATTAATCTCAATTCACTGATTATATTACAAAAGTATGGTTATGAATGGGTATAACTAGGAGAGTTATATTTTCTCTATAGGATCTCAGATATACTAATCTCAATGAATACATATATGAAGGCACTAACTATGAAGGATTCCACCATGTACATCTCTTAGTGTACATTGAGATTAACATGGATATAAACTTACCAATCCACTATAAAAATAAATGGATGAAGGTTCCCTATGGTTAAAAACTAAATCCTAGGATTTTATGATATGCCATAAGGTATGTGGGGACTAGAATCCAAATTTAGTGTTTTTTAATGGCTGGAGTATTGGGGATCTACCCATGATACCATGATGAAGATAGAATTAACAATTGGCCTAGCCAAAAAAAATAGTTCCAATGAGTTATAAAACTACTAGAACATATTTTCTAGGTAAACAAAGCAAAAGAAAAATGAAATTATAAAATTGAGAATTTAAAACAAAGGATAATGTTTACCAATATCTTTTAACCTATTTTTTTTGATAAAACATTAAAATAATTAATAAGTGTTAATTATATTTGTGTGGATATATATATATATATTTACAATGCTAAATATATAAAATATTTATCTAATCAAGTTATCACAAAATATTAAATATGGAAAATGATTTATTAGGAAAGTACTTATTAGTGTAGGTTTTTATTTTTCCCTATTATTTAATTAGGGAAATTATATATTTGTGCATACATGGAGTTTTCCTACATTCGTGGGATAGACTAGGTTATGTGGAGATGTGTGTCATAGATGTGTCATAGGTGTCATACGAATGTCATAAGTAACTCCTTTGACTGGCTATTTTAGGTATGGGAGTTACTTCTCTATTCTTAGCACCTTGTCACCACCTTTAATGGAGGAGTTACAGTCTATTCTTGGGGTGCTTTGACCACCTTTTGTGGAAGAGTTACTTACGTGCTCTCCTATATGTATTCTTCACTTTGGCCATCTTAGTTTAATAAAATATTGGGTTCTCTCCTATTTGTCTTATGCAATTTATCTCCTTGTATAATTTCAAATTGCTTTAGCATCTATGTGATGTGCACTAGATTCATCTCATGTGATCACGTCTCCATTGCATTCACATTATCTAGATTCTGGTAACAACTTTGATATGGTATCAGAGCCACCCCGATAATCGTGTGTCTGGTTATGCTATTAGTTTATTCTGAAATTCTTACTTTGCTTTCTTAGTAGTTTTTTGTTTAACTCGGTTGTATTTGAGAGTTTTGGTAGAGTTTCTTGAAAACTCATGCAAATCCATATGGAAAACTATTAAAAAAATTACTTCTATTGAGTTTCATTCAAATCTACCCTTTAGATATCTGCATTGAAATTTGCTGAGACATCTTGTATAGATTTGTTGTGGCTTCAGGAAAGGTGGTGGAATTCCTTTTTTGTCATTTTGCAAAAAAGGAGAGATCTTTACACATCTAGTATCTATTTCTTGGATGCCGCTTTCAGCTCAGGGCAGCTCTCCAGGAAGTGCATCTGCATGTGGATAAGGACTCCAATAGGGTGAAGTGGCACTGCACGGCATCCAGTGTGGAAGAATTACCTGGGAGAGAGAGAGCATTTTAACTCTTTCTCATCTCAGCTAGATCCTGATAGTAAAGCAGCAAGGTATTTGAGAATAGCTGCAAGATAAATTGGGGTGCCAGTGCCTACCATTTTTTTGCTTTTAATAAATTCAAGTGCACGCTTATTTTGGTAAGAGAAAAACTGCTAGAACTGCCTTTTTGAAAATGACACTTTTTTTCCTTGTTTGGCATCCCATGTGGGCCCTTAAACACTTGGAAATCCATTAAAATTGTCTTTTAATTTATTTTTTTAGTTAAAATTGACTTGTCAAAAAAAATATCAGTCAATTTGACTGAGTATTAAGTATTTTAGACAATTTATAAGTTTTGATAATGTGGGGGTTTAAATTTAAACTTGTATCTTCGCCTATCCAAGACAAAGGGTGAGGCCCAGGTTGGAAAGAGGCCAATTCCCCCTCACAAAGACCTCCTTTAGATTCCTCACTCCATACTAAGTCTAATGAGTGGTTAGAAGGCCACTTTCTCTCTGAAAATAGGCATTTTTTAAATATTTTAGTGCTATTTTTTTGCAAAAACACTAGTTTATGAGAAATTGAATCTTTAATATCTTGCAAATGGTAGCTTAGATTTAGTTTCTAATTTTTTCAAAAGTGTTTGTATTTCAATTATCCACAGTGTAGGCTTGTTATTTGTTAAGAATGTACTAGTTTATAAAGTGCCTAAAATTTGGGGCTCCTGAGGCACATTTTCGACTGAGTCTGACGTCTTGTTTGCTTAAAGTCTTGCACTGATTGCTCTAAGATGCATTATCAAATGAGATTGAAGTATTTTGAGTGTACACTTGCATATTTGGGGGGCTCAACATTTCAGGGGGCTGTGATTGCTTTTCAACACTTGCAATCTTTGCTTTCATTCTCCTTTCTACATAATTTCACAACTTGCAATCAACACAACTTCACTTAAATTCAGCTTAAAAATGGATTCTTTTCAACTTAAACCCCTAACACCCTTCAACTATCATGAATGGAAGGTTAAAATGTCAATCATTCTTAGAAGCAAAGGGTTGTATAGAATCACCATGGGTACTGAAGTAGAACCTAGCACTGATGCTGAAAAGGTCAAGTGGTACAACTGTAGTGATGAAGCCTATGGATTACTAAGCTTGTCCATGTCTCTGGAACTTCTCTTCCATTTAGAAACTGCCAAGACTCCCAAAGACATATGGGACACTCTAGAAACCTTATTTGTGAAGCTTGATGAGATGAGAGGTCATGAGCTCAAAAATGAACTCATAAGTCTAAGTCTTAGCAACTTTGACACCTTACAGGACTTCTTCACTAAGTTTAAGGCCCTTAGATTGTAATTGAAAGAATGTGGGATAGAGAAGAAAGATGATCAATTCATACTTTCTATTCTCACTAAGTTAGGTCCAAGCTATTCAGTCTTTGTCTCCACTTTCCATGCCACAAAAAATGCCCTTGGCACTACATGTAAAATGCCTTCTTTGGATTCATTCATTGCTGACTTGACTAGGGAGCAAGATAAGCTAATTCAAATAGGCACAATGAATTCTACTCAACCCCAAGCTTTGATAGCTGGAAATGGTAAGGATAGGACTTCAACAAAGGAGAAGAAGAAAAAGAACAAGGACCAAGAGAAGAAGAAAGAAAACAACAATCCTACCAAAAAAAACATTGAGTCTTTCTCTTCCAATGCTAAACCTAAGAAGGAGAAGGTTAAGTGTGCCTATTTTAAACATATAGGGCATGATGAACACAAATGCATGAAAAAATAAATAGATAACCTAACTCATCTTCTAGAGAAGCACAACATAGGTGTTCCTGAGTCCATCAAGCAGAATTCATCTACCCAAGATTCTACCAAGGCAAAACGAAAGGGTAAGGAGAAAGTAAAAGGCAAGGCCCTTGTAGCTACAACAGCTTCTACATCTTCATGGGTCATTGACGCAGGTGTTTCTCATCACATGGGCTCTTCCCTAGTTGAGTTTTCATCTTTAGAGCCTTGTAGCATGACTTCAATTAGTTTTTATGATGACACATCAGTTTCAATTGCAGGGAGAGGGTTAGTTGAAATGGAAGGAGGAACATTCAATAATGTTCTAAGTGTTCCTTCTCTTTCAACCAATCTCCTATCAGTGTACCAAATCACTCACATTGGTCGAGGCATGAGAGTTGAGTTTTCACCAGATTCAGTGGCTATCAGGGAGTTGCATAGTGATACTATAGTGGCAGTGGGTAGGGCAAATCACCAGGTAAGATTATACACCTCACAAATTGCACCTGATTCTTCTCTAATAGCATTGTTGACTCATTCAGATGGAGTTAGAAAATAATGGCATGATCATTTTGGCCACCTTAACTACCACTACCTTGAACAACTTTGAAAAAATGACATCAAATAGATCACCTAACTCATCTTCTAGAGAAGCACAACATAGGTGTTCCTGAGTCCATCAAGCAAAATTAATCTACCCAAGATTCTACCAAGGCAAAAGGCAAGGGTAAGGAGAAAGAAAAGGGTAAGGCCCTTGTAGCTATAATAGCTTCTACATCTTCATGGGTCATTGACTCAATTGCTTCTCACCATATGGGCTCTTCCCTAGTTGAGTGTTCATCTTTAGAGCATTGTAGCATGACTTCAATTAGTTTGGGTGATGACACATCAATTTTCATTACAAGGAGAGGGTCAGTTGAAATGGAAGGAGGAACATTCAATAATGTTCTAAGTGTTCCTTCTCTTTCAACCAATCTCCTAGCAGTGTACCAAATCACTCACATTGGTTGAGGCATGAGAGTTGAGTTTTCACTAGATTCAGTGGCTATCAGGGAGTTACATAGTGATACTACAGTGGTAGTGGGTAGGGAAGATCACCAAGCAAGGTTATACACCTTCTCACATTTTGCACCTGATTCTTCTCCAATAGCATTGTTGACTCATTCAGATGGAGTTAGCAAATTATGGCATGAGTGGTTTGGCCACCTTAACTACCGCTACCTTGAACAACATTGCAAAAATGACATGGTCATTGGCTTGCCTCATGTCCAATTCTCAAAAGGACTTTGTGAGGGGTGATCCTTTGGGAAGCATCCCAAAGAAAAAATTGACAAAGGTAAAGCTTGGAGGGCTTCACAACCTTTGGAGTTAATCCACAATGATGTATCAGGACCCTTTCCCAAACTATCTTTAACAAGGGCCAAGTACATCCTCACTTCCATTAATGATTTCTCTAGGTACACTTGGATATATTTTCTCAAACAAAAGTCTTAAATATTTGAAAATTTTCTAGACTTCAAGGCTCTTGTTGAGAAACAAAGTGAGAAATCCATCAAGGTTCTTCGAATTGATAATGGAGGGTAGTATGTCAGCAATAGGTTTGAGCAATTTTGCACCATAGAGAGGATTGATTTGTAGTGCACAGTCACTTACAATCCTTCACAAAATGGGGTTGCAAAATACAAAAATAGGTTCTTGAAAGAGATGGGTAGCTGTATGATTCACTCCAAATCTTTAGCACCACAGTACTATGTCGAAGCCATCAATTATGCTTGCTACATTCAAAACAAGGTTCCTCACAAAGCTTTGAAAGAGATAACACCCTTTGAAGCTTGGCATAAAAGGAAACCTGATGTTGAGCACCTTAGGGTTTTTGGATCCCTAGCCATGGCCTGCATACTGAAGAAGTGTAAATATATGGAATGTCAGTCCAAGCCTTGCATCTTTTTAGGATATCTAGATGGTATTAAGGGGTATCACCTTCTAGATCTGACCACTCATGAGTTGTTCATTGAGAGAAGTGTCCACTTTCAGGTGAGTCCTAGAGACTCAACACTTGGCACTTCTTCTCTCTAATCATATCTACTTCCTCATGATGATTCCTCAAATTCAGATCAGTCATAGCAGGTTCTTGAGCTAGAGACATCTTCTTCTTTGAGCTCAAACATCAAGGATAGTGATGTAGAGTCATCCACCTCTAGTCAATTAGAGGATGAGGAGTTAGCACCTGACTCACCCACTTTCGAGCCACTTTGGGCTAGAGAGACACTTGAGAGTGCTGGAACTTAGGTAGGAGATCTCGTAGATGATAGACGTATTAGGGGGGATTTTTAGAGAGATCCACATGCCTTCTTTGCTTTAGTTTTAGATCCATAGACTTTTTGAGAGGCATCAGGGGTACCTGAGTGGGATAGTGCTATGGAGGAAGAATATTCTTCCTTAATCAAAAATCACACTTGGGATTTGACTTCACTTACTAAGGGAAGGAAGATGGTTCGATGTAGGTGGATATATCATACCAAGTTTGCAGTAGATGGGTCAGTTGATAAGTACAAGGTGCGACTGGTTGCCAAGGGTTTCTCATAGGTGGCAGGCATTAACTACTCAGAGACCTTTGCACCCATTGCAAAGATGACTTCTATCTAACTCACCTTAGCTACTGCCATAGCACATGGTTGGGATGTGCACCAAATGGATGTGAAGAGTGCCTTTCTTCATGGAGACCTAGAGGAGGAGATCTACATGGAGTAGCCGCTAGGATTTGTTCAGGATTCTTCCTTAGTATGCAGACTTAGGAAATCTATCTATGGCCTCAAACAGGCCCCTCGAGCTTGGTATGCCAAGATGGATTCCTTCCTTCTCACAAAAGGTTTCATTAGGTGCCATTCTGACCCCAATGTCTACTTCTTGCAGTAGGATGATTCGTTCTTGATTTTGGTTCTATATGTTGATGACCTTTTGATCACCGAGAGTTCTTCATCGACTATTGCAGTGGTGAAGGCATCTCTCTAGGATAGATTTGACATGATAGACTTGGCTTTGTTTCACTAATTCCTTGGCATTGAGATCTCACAGTCAGATTCAAGGATTTCTCTTGCATAGCCTAAGTATGCTCTTGACTTATTGGCTCAGTTTCACATGGCTGATTACAATCCATCTCCAAATCCCTTTCTATTAGGAGTCAAGCTTGAGGTTAAATGTTCCTCACCATTGGTTGATGCCACTCAGTATCAATAACTTGTTGGTAGTCTCATCTACTTGACTCACACTAGGCCCAACATATCATATATAGTGGGACTTGTCTCTAGATTTATGAAAGAACCTCATGAGCTACATTTGAAAGAAGCTAAGAGGATCTTGCATTACATACAGGGTTCACATAGATACAATATTCAATACAGATTGGGCATAGAGGTTGACTTGGTTGGATATATAGATTCAGACTGGGCTGGTGATTCACAAACTCACAAGTCCAATTCTAGTTATAGTTTCTCTCTAGGTTCTACTCCTATCAGTTGGTCTAGCAAGAAGTGGAATGCTATTGCTATATCATCCATAGAGGTAGAGTACAAGGGAGTTGTTAATGCAGCTACTAAGGCTATTTTGATTTAGGGGATTCTTTTTGAGTTTGGCATTCCTATCAGGCAGCCCACCATCATTTATTGTGACAACCAGAGTACCATTCAAATTTGTAGGAATCCAGTTCAGCACTAGCAGACCAAGCACATAGAGATTCACATGCATTTCATTTAAGAGCTTATTCATAGTTAGGTCATTGACTTAATATTTTTCTAGTCTTCGGAGTAGGTTACAGACATCTTCGCCAAACCTTTCACCAAGAGCAAGTTGATTCATCTACGAGCTCTTCATGGGGTGTGGTCCACATTTGCAGTAGTATCATCTTCAGGTGGGGCCCACTAGCCTCTTCATTTCTTTTATGTCTCTCTTTTTTGGGGGGAGTTTTTTCCTATGGGTTTTCTCCTTTTCTCTATCTTATGGGAGATTGCATTTGTACATGGGTACGTCATTACGCCTCGTTATCGAGACCCATTTTATATTTCCACACTGCCCACCTAAGTTACACTTATGGGGGGGTATTAGTGTAGTTTTTTATTTTTTATTATTATTTAATTAAGGAAATTATGTATTTGTGCATACTTGGAGTTTTCCTACATTCATGGGATAGGCTAGCTTATGTGGAGATGTGTGTGTGTCATAGATGTGTCATAGGTGTCATAAGAATGTCATAAGTAACTCCTTTGACCAGCTATTTCAGGTATAGGAGTTACTTGTCTATTCTTAGCACCTTGTCACCACCTTTCATGGAGGAGTTACAATCTATTCATGGGGTGATTTGATCACCTTTTGTGGAGGAGTTACTTACGTGCTCTCCTATATGTATTCTTCACTTTGGCCATCTAAAGTTGATCAAATATTGGGTTTTCTCCTATTTATCTTGTGCAATTTATCTCCTTGTATAATTTCAAATTGCTTTAGCATCTATGTGATGTGCACTAGCTTCATCTCGTGTGATCACGTCTCCCTTGCATTCGCATTATCTAGATTCTGGCAACAACTCTGATAGTACTTAAATGATATATACTTAGGTTTCATAATGATCTTTATTGACCATTATGATGATGTGACTATGAAAATAATAATAAGAAGTGACTGTGCCAACTCAATATCAGGAAAAAAAATAAAAATAAGATCTAGATAGGTTTTTTTTAGATGGATGAGGACATAGTGTGCTCTAGTCTATAGGTCACAAAGTCATCTCAGTTGATTATGACATATAATAAACATAATAAGATATAGAGGGAAGTAATTTCAAAATGGTAGATCATACGAAAAAATGTATATTTATGGATAGGCCCACTATAGGAGGATGAGACATAGTCTGATTGAGTTCACTCATCATGGACTTGTTTAGGATGACTATGTTAAAAAATCATGATTGTACCTACTTAAACTGTGAATGTTGAGTAATCTAAGATATCAAAATTATGGTTTGGCTTCACATAAATATCTCTATGTTTTCTCTTATATTTGAAACCTTAAGGTACATTAATTTTTTTGAAAACTTGTAAGAAAAAAAGGGAGTGTAATGGCCTGAGCTAGCCACAATCACCCCATTAATGATTGATTATTTCCTACATATATAATCATATATGGAGTGAAATTAGGCCCCTTTAATTTCTCCCACCGAGTTAAATGTAAACTTACACTCATTTGAATATATTTATGTAGATATAATACTTTAATTTCATGGATATTGACTTGATTAATAGGGCTTTTGGCTTGACTTATGAACTTTCCTTATGAAAAATGTATAGAGATGTATATGTTTTTACAAAAGTGATATAAAGATATCTTAATGAATTACTATTCATATGTATTTATAGATAAATCTTTAAAAAATATTTATTAAGCGAACCTTATGAAATGTGTATGAAGACCCAAAATATTGATTTCAAATTTGGAAAGAAGACATTATTTGGCATAAGATGAGACTAACCTGGGTAGAAAATGGTGCACTATATCCCTATTTTCGTAGCATGAGCATGTCTAGAAATATATGGGATTGTGTTATGAGCTAGAGATAATACGATAGTTATTTTAAATAATCTAAGCATCTAAAATTCCTATCTATATTTAATGATAACAAAAAAAAATACTTAATCTCACATATAGAAAAATGGATTATATAAAGTGAGAATGAGTGCCATGTAATTGGGTGAAATTCATGTGGCTAGGAATATGTCAACAATTAGCATTTCTAGGTACCTATGTCCAAATTTATGTGTCTACACCTAATTGTTATGTGTTTATATCACTTTGATGATTCAATCCTTGTTTACAGGACTTAATTAATCAAGATTCAAATATAAATCATGATGTATCACTATTTAATAAGTGGATTGAATTTAGGTTTAAGAAGTTACACATTAAATAATTGGTGCATGATAAAGTATGAATGGAAATAAAAAATAAATGTGTTCTCTCCCATTTCTTGGAGAATGATTCAAGGACCACAATTTAGAGGATTGATATTTCATTGTGGACACTTTAAGTGATCCTTGTGAAGGTGAAACCAAAAAATATCACTCATTTAGATTGCTTTAAGTGTTTTATTTACACCATGCTTCTCCTTTTACTTCTATTGTGAACACAAAAGAAATTTCCAAACTTGATGATGAACAGATTGTATGTGTTAATAGAATTATGTGTGTTTCCTACTTCCCATTACTATATGTCTGAATCAATGCTATATGTTATGTGTGATGATATTTATAGAGGTGTTGAAGGTTAGAACTTAAGACATGTTTTTAATTGACTATAATATCAAGGAGATCTATTGTAGGCATTTTGTATGTATAAAAAATTGTCATCTTTTAGACACTCATATTTTGCATTATAAATTTGATAATAGGGCCAATATTTAACATAATTGAATTATTTTCACATACGTTTCTCTTTTTCGTGTTCTTCCTTATTCATTCATTTATATATATTTTTGATCTTCATAAATTGTTCTTACTATTAACTAGGATTTCCCTAGTCTCTACTTGCATAGCTAAGTATCATTCTAATATTTTATCCTAATATAATTTCATTGTTCCTATTCCCTTTATATATTTTCACTTCCTCAAAAGAATACAATGTGAAATTAGGCTAGAGAAAGGCTAGATGAGGTAGGTAAAATACTCGGGGAATATGTAAGTGACTTGCATAAGGTGTAAAGATGAGACTAAGCTTAAGAAAAATGGTTTTTAAGAGATTAGAGTATGAATAATAAGTGGTAAAAGGGACAAAAATAATATGAATCACCAATGGTATGCCCACCCCTTTCCCAGTGAAACCCTTAAGGTATGTACTCAGAGAGATTGAGACTTGATAGGTTTCATCAAGATATAAAGTGTCATTAAGTAATTAAAGTTTTAAAATATTATGTCATATGGGTTAGCAGGTATTTTTTACATGTTGGTTCAAAGGAACATATCCAAATAGTAATGTATATAAAAATATAAATCTTAATCCTATTTATATGTATCACTTATCTATCAATGCCTTAAAATTACTCTATATATTGAGAGGAACTATCCTCATGTTTCCAAATATTGAATACCTTAAAATATAAATCCCTGAACTAATTTTGAATACCTACAAGGTAAAATTACAAGATAACAAATGTTAAAATCCATACATAGTATGTAACTTCATGTTAAAATTATATAAGATTTGACACAATCAACTATGTAAGAGAGATACATTTGGTTTGAATTCCATATTGGATGTATTAGATACATAAGCAACAATTAGCCATAAAGGGTGGTTGAGGTTAGCTCGTCATTTCCATTTCACCTATTTTTCCTATTTTATATTTATTAACGTAGTGCACACCTAGGGTTTTAAGCAAGGAGAAGGTCAATATAGATATTTATAGGAGATCAAAGATATTTTCCTACACAAGATATCTTATTTGATAGAAGTGTATCAATCAAAGCTATCATAGATTAGTACATACATAGAAGTTAATTATCTACAATGGAAAATAGTTTTTCACTATACAAATGTCTATGAAGAGAATAATTGACAAACCTCATGCACACACTCTATTTCTAGATTCGAGCATTCATAGTCTTTATATAGATTATTGTTAAAGATTTTAACCTATCATAAACATGAAAATACCATAAATAAGGTAATTAATTCATTCCTATAATATTTTTTATAAATAAAAAGTAACTATAATTTTATAGCTACACTCAAATTTGTTTAGTTTATTGTATATATTAAGCAATAAGATTTATCCTACTAGGGTTATATTAATCCAAAAGTAGATAAAACATATTGGTGAACTCCTCCCTTGTCTTGAGCATGATAAACCCTACACTACTTAGTGTTTCGTTATATTTTTATTATTTTATAATATTTATTCATTATTTTTTAATTTATTTTTAGGTGTATAATTTTTCTAAATGTCCTAATGTTTCATGCTTGTTTTCCTATTAGGTAATCCTATATTATGTATTTTACTTATTTTTCTATTATCAAATTCAAAAAAAACTATTTTAAAAATTCTCATATGTTTTTTCAACTCATATTTCATGGACTAAAAACATGTTTTTTTCATTAACACACACACACACACACACACACACACACACACACACACACACACACACACACACGCACACACACACACACACACACACACACACACACACACACACACACACACACACACACACACACACACACACACACACACACACACACACACACACACACACACACACACACACACACACACACAAAAAAGCGTGCACGCGCACGCACACACACACACACACATGCACACACACACACATGCACATGCACATGCACACACACATGCACACGCACACGCATACCCACGTACACATGCACCCACGCACACACACATGCATGCACACACACACACACAAAATAAATAAATAAATAAAGTTAATAGTTTATAGGTTTTATTACTTCCATCTTGAGTAAGGATGTTTTTATCTATATTTTTTTTTAAACTCTTCTTATTTATAAGAAATTCTTATGGTTTCATTCAAGTGGTCATATATTTATTATATAAGGCTACCATTGATATTCATGGTGTATATTTTATAATTCAAGAAAATGATTGTTATAATTACATATTTTTGGCTTTAAATATGCAAGTAAACATAATGTGCATAAAATGTATTATCAATAAAACTATGTTTGAAATAATGATGATCAATTCTTAAATCTCTTTATTAATACATTATACATTCATGTGGTATTATAAATGCCTAACATGTGATATACTTAATCCTTCCTTAGTGTTCTGATATCTACCATCTCCTTACTATGGAGGTCTACATTGTCATTATCCAAATAAGTAGGGTTTTTCATTCCATAAAAAAAATACTTAGACCTCCCATGAATCCTATTAACGGCCTTTATATGCATGTTAAGTTTAAAGTAACTAGGGATTGTGCTTGTGAATCCATACTAGATAAAATAGTTATTATGATGGAGTCCATATATGAATTAAAATATAAATTATGTCTCAAATTTACATCACTTAAGGATAATATTGGCATTCAAAGCCACATCTAAATACTACTATAAATTTTATCTCTACATCTACATTCATGAACTTTGTACCTAAAAATATTTCATCTCAATTATGTGTTATGAAGTAACAATAATACATAAATAATGAAACAATTTTTTTTAATAAGTATCATAATATTCCAAGTGAAATATTAAGTGAAATGATCCAAACTGAGATAATCACTTTACCTCCTTCACATCCTATAAAGACATCCAAATACTAATGTTCTTATCATCAAATAATAGTGTGTATATATATTAATAACTAACATATTTGAGTACACCTCATATAAGTGAGAAACTTAATCAAATTGTGGTTATATATTATAAATAATATTTACATAATAAACAATTACGTAAGGAACAATTTGAAAAGAAAAGGCTACATATGGAAAATTTGAAAAAAAATATAAAGGTTGCATAAGGAACAATTGGAAAACAAAAAGATTATAATAGGGAAAATAACAAAAATAGAAACGAATAAAATAAAATATGTAAAAAAAGGATCATAGACTCAAAAAAAAACTATACTTATGAGAAAGGTACCTAAGAAGAATAATATTAGAACCATGATTTCTAAAGGGAAACTAAAAATAATTTATCATATCTCAAGCCTTTGATTCTTAGCCCTTACATAAATGGTAGGAAATGCATTAATCTTGAGATTACAAACTTTAATGAAATTAATGTATGTATCATTACATTTCTCTAGTATCTTTTGTATGACATTAAACATTTAAATAATATTGGTGAACCTAAGAAATGCATCAAATCCATTGACTCTTTTGGTAAATCTTAGTCTCAAAACACATTTTTTTATTTTTCACATTAACCCTACTTTTGTTTAAAGTAATGTAATACTAATAATTTCATGGCTTAAAAAATGGATTCCACACTTGGTAAGAATCATGACAATGTTTAATTTGACTTCAAATATGTGACTATTATTAAATTAATTAAGGGATCTTATTTATAGTAATAAAAAAACAATAAACCATTTATTCAAGTAGTTCCAAGCCAATAATATCTAATTCTTTTATAAAGTAATGGAAGATAAATGACATAAATGGTCACACAATAGAGATATAAATGGATGATAGACATGTATGGTGGTTTAAGGATCCAAGATATACATATGAGCATCCCATTCAATTTATTATTGGTTAGAAAGAACATATTTTATTGTACATATCTTTTTGCCAATTTATTAAATTATTATCTCATTTATTATTTAATTATTGATATATGTTGTTCATATGGTCTTCCCTTGATAATTATTTTATCCCTCAGGTATTTTGTCACGTAACTGTTTCATTTGGATTATTTGTCTTGATTAAAACTTTGTGACATCCATCATATGATGATTCATCATTTATAACATCTTCATACTAGGGAAAATTATTTTATGATTTCTTATTTTCTAACTCCTAAATAACAATTAATTATACATGTTATGGCTCACATTGAGACTTTGTGATCACATAAATTTATATTCAATTATTATATGAACTACATAGAATATTTCCAAATGGGGGCATTTCCATTATTATCTATACATATAATTTTGATCTATGCTTTTGTGATTCACATTTAGAGTGGGGTCACATTTCTTGCCTTCAATTACTCCACATTGACATGATATTACATTTAGTACACATTATGACTTAACATGTGTTATAAACTATGCATATTCCTACCATTCTTCTATTTAAAAACCTTGCCACATGGGTTTCCTTTATTCTATACACATGTTCAAAAAATTTACATTATTATATGTGCACACACACACACAAACACACACACACACACACACAAACACACACACACACACACACACACACACACACACACACACACACACACACACACACACACACACACACACACACACACACACACACACACACACACACACACACACACACACACACACACACACACACACACACACAAACACAGACACAAATAATAAGGTTAGTACTTTATAAGTTTTAGTACTTTCATCCTGAGTAATGATGTGTTTATCTATTATTTTTTATTAAAAAACTCTTCTTATTTCTAATAAATTCTTATGGTTTCATTTGGGTGGTCATATATTTATTATATAAGGCTATCA
>JARHVA010001268.1:2032500-2140000 GCA_037957365.1 Torreya grandis
TATAGGTATAATGAGATGTGTGGGGATGAAATTTTCAATGATGTAAATTCTATGAAATTCTATGTTCTCAATAAATGTTGGGACTTTTTATCTGAACCTATGGTTTAACACTAGATTATCCAAGGCGAATGATCACCCCATTCTCCATTGTCTACAGAAGACATATTGGTACACATACATAAAAGTGTATTCATTCCTTAATATTTCATTTCAAATAATTACATTTTTTTTACTTTAATATTTTATATCATAAATAAAAAATTTATTTTTGCATGCTTCATTTTATGCATGAATTAGTGCACAACACTTATTACCTACTTGAGCACACTAATTGTGGTTATATATATGTATCACTATATATAAATTTACTCTAACAATCCCATTACTATAATAAAAGGGGAAATTTTAATAAAATAATATTTTTTATTATACAATTTAAAATGTACAATTTTACTAATTTTTACCATACTTTACTTATCCTCATATTCGTGAATCTTGTTTAATTTTTCCTTAGGCATTCATCCATATATGAGATCGTTCATTATAAATTTTCATTACTATTACATAGGTTTTATATAGTATATAATTGATATATATATATATATATATATATATATATATATATATATATATATATAATTATTAAATTGTATCATGATCTCACATCACTATTATTATTCTCTACATAGGTCCAAAACTCCTTAAATAGTTTCACTAATGTGGACTTATCCGCTTAGGACAGGTCTATTAACACACCCTTTAAAAACTATTTTCCTAAATTTAAATTATTCATATGGGTCAAATAATAAATTTTCAATGTTGATTCAAATAAAATTACCCAATGATATAACTATATAAACATATCGAACCTAACATTATTGTTATCTAACACTTATTTATTGATTACATAAAATCACACTACACATTGAAAGGAACTATCTGAGAGTTTCCAAATATTGAATACTTCAAAGGAGTAAGACATGAAATATATTTTAATAAAAATAAAATTTAAATAATAAGTTTTTATGTTTTTAAATACATACATAGGATTGCACTACATGCTATTATTACAAAATATTTCACACACTTAGCTAGGTAGGAGAACTACATTTTTTATCTCCCTCTTTAGAGTATTGGATAATTAGGAAATGTTTAACCATATGGGGTGGATAAATTTAGATAAAACATTACCTTTAAATTATTTCCCTATTTTACATTTGGTCCTATGGTGCTTAGATAAGGTTTGAAGCAAGGATAGAGATTAAAAATCTGTTCATGTGGGACAGAAGACATTTTCATACATAACATGCTTAGTAGATATAGACCCAAAAGTCATAACTATCATAAACCAAAATAGACTTGAAATATATCTATGCACCCTATAAATAAATTTTGTACCATGAAAGCATTAAATAAGCATAAATTTATCCATAATCATTCAAAATCTTTATTTTAAAAACCAAGCACTAACATGCTCATTACACACTATTTATGATAGTTATTTGCAGTCACAAATTTGCACATATAAGAAATAAGCTAAGTTATCCATTCATAGATTGTTTTATATAAACTGAAAATAATTATATTATTATAGTTAAAATAATTTTTTTTAATTTATTATAAATCTTATGTAATTTTATTCATCCTTAGTTTTATGCTTTAAGGTTTATTTAATCCTATATTAGATCAAATACATTTGAATTTTGAGAATTTACACTATCTTACAAGTTAAAAACCTCTAGTTATCACTTTGTGTATGGATGAAATGTTACTTAACAATTACAATATGTAATTGTTGATTCCCAATATGTTTTCTTAAAATGAGTCACAATGCAGGAGTATCAAACACATAAAATGAATGTTGATAGTATAAAGTAAAATTAAGCATGGTTGGATAAATAGTGTGAAATGAAAGATAAATCAAAGAATTTTTTAAGTCATGATATTCATCTTTGAAAACATATCCACTACAACAAACATATTTTTATATTGGTAATTTTTCATAAGAAATGTAGTCATGAAATATGTGATGATGGATACTTATGGTTTGGATGGAACTAGTAGAGGTTTATAAAGTCTTAAAATCTTTTTTGGTTTTCCCAATGAAACAAAGAATGTAAGACTTGATGTGGAATTCCATGTCTATCTGCATGTGTAGAAAATTATAATTTTTATTATATTATGACTTGAGTGTTTGTAATGCCAAAGAAGACCACTATCTTATCTTAGTATAGAGATTAAAAATCTATTCATGTGGGATAGAAGACATTTTCATACATAACATGCTTAGTAGATATAGACCCAAAAGTCATAACTATCATAAACCAAAATAGACTTGAAATATGTCTATGCACCCTATAAATAAATTTTGTACCATGAAAGCATTAAATAAGCATAAATTTATCCATAATCATTCAAAATCTTTATTTTAAAAACCAAGCACTAACATGCTCATTACACACTATTTATGATAGTTATTTGCAGTCACAAATTTGCACATATAAGAAATAAGCTAAGTTATCCATTCATAGATTGTTTTATATAAATTGAAAATAATTATATTATTATAGTTAAAATAATTTTTTTTAATTTATTATAAATCTTATGTAATTTTATTCATCCTTAGTTTTATGCTTTAAGGTTTATTTAATCCTATATTAGATCAAATACATTTGAATTTTGAGAATTTACACTATCTTACAAGTTAAAAACCTCTAGTTATCACTTTGTGTATGGATGAAATGTTACTTAACAATTACAATATGTAATTGTTGATTCCCAATATGTTTTCTTAAAATGAGTCACAATGCAGGAGTATCAAACACATAAGATGAATGTTGATAGTATAAAGTAAAATTAAGCATGGTTGGATAAATAGTGTGAAATGAAAGATAAATCAAAGAATTTTTTAAGTCATGATATTCATCTTTGAAAACATATCCACTACAACAAACATAGTGTTATATTGGTAATTTTTCATAAGAAATATAGTCATGAAATATGTGATGATGGATACTTATGGTTTGGATGGAACTAGTAGAGGTTTATAAAGTCTTAAAATCTTTTTTGGTTTTCCCAATGAAACAAAGAATGTAAGACTTGATGTGGAATTCCATGTCTATCTGCATGTGTAGAAAATTATAAATTTTATTATATTATGACTTGAGTGTTTGTAATGCTAAAGAAGACCACTATCTTATCTTAGTGTGCCTATCAAAAGAGACTCTAGTGAGGTGTATCATAAGGAACACAAATATGTCCAAACATATAGATAATATTGTTGGATAATTATAAAACTTTGAATGTGCTCAATAACTATAAGGATGGCATAGGTGTCTACTATGTTTTGGTTGGATGAGTATAAGGATACATAAATTACAAATTTGTTGCATGACGTGCCCAAGATTTTGACAAGCACATGAACTAGTGATCGACTAAGGAAATTTACTGCTTGATATTATTTCAATTATTTTTATTTATCACAATATGGTACTACTATAATTAATTCATATAATACACTTGGCTTGAACTCTTGAACTTGTTTGACATCTATAGGGACTGAATTGGGTTATGATCAGAATGAGTAATATGATTAAAAGGATATGTGATTATAAGAACCCAATAAAAAAACTTTTAATAGAATCTATAATGTCCAAAAATCTCCTAAATTTTATGATATTAAATGGTATAGGCTAGTCCTATATCACCCTGAACATCCCTAGGTCTACATGTACATTACTTTAGTTGATGATTTATCCCAATTATTATGTGCTTGCTATGATGAATGAAAACTATACTAGGTTGGATTTCAACTTAGGATTACTATAAAGAATGTATAGGATGTGAAATACATGATACACATGCTCATCTCAAGTCCCTCTATAGATGACAATGTCATCCAAGTAGACAATGGTGAAGGAGTTGAGAAATGGAATAAGTATGCCATCAATTAGGAGCATGAATGTTTTTGTTGCATTCATTAAATCAAAAATCATGACCACCCATTCATATAATCATTTCCATGTCCTTAAATTTTTATTTATAACCTATAGTAGGGACTAAAATTTGGTGATAACGTGCCTTTACATCAATCTTGGTGAAGTATTGATCACCTTAGGATAGTCTAGGAAGTTTTAAATACATGATAGACAATATTGGTAATTCAATATTATTTTAATTATTGTGTTATAGTATTTGTAAATGTTTCAATCCCAAAGAAAATTTGGAACAAATTTTTTTAGATTCCTATAGAAACAAGAGGTATGGATAATCTTTCCCTAATTGAGGATATCTTATATTTATCATTTGACTACATCAATCTCACAAATTATTCTATGGTAGAGAGGGTTACTTAGAAGCAATAATATAGTAATCTATAGGATATAAAATTATATTATTACATTAGTAGAGGGATACATAAATTTAAAGTTTTTACATGATGTGCCCAACACATTGATAAACACAAGAACTAGTGGTCAGATAAGTATATTTATTGACTTAACATCCTTTCCATTATTTTGATTTATCAAAATATGGTAATACTGCAAGTAAGTCATATAATTGATTTGGATTTAAATATACAACTTGCTTGACATTTGAAGGAACTAAAGTTGATTATTATCATAATGAATGAATTCATGCTTACCTATAATTTGATGTCTCCATTGATTCAAGACTTTAAAAATAGCATACAATTATTTAATGGAAGATGTTGAACTTCTATGTGTGATATGGGATATATTATCCATGATATATGATTACATTTACAAGTGCATATTCTTATGCATTGGTAAGAATTTTAAATAAATGTGTAATATATTAAATTGAGATAATAGACAATAATACATAGATGAATTTCTTGACAGCCCCAAAAGTGCATTGTTTTATAGGAGTCTAGGTAAATTTAATTTTTTTTCATGAGTTATCTTATTAAAAGGACATATGATGTAAAATAACCCAATAAGAAAACTTGTAGTATAATTTTGAAAGTATAAATATATCCTCAATCTATTAGACTATGTTCTGTAGGCCAATCTTTGATCACTTTGAACTTATTTAAGTCTATATGTATAGTTATTTGGTTGATGACGTATCCCAAGTACTATATGGTTTATTTAATGAATGAACACTATGATAAGTTGGATTTTAAATTAGGATTAATATAAATATTGTCTAAGATAGATCAAAGTGATCCTCCCAAGTATTTTTATAGATTATAATGTCATCCAAGTAGATGATGTTGAAGGCATTAAGTAGTATCATAAGTATTTCATCCATTAAGAGCATGCTTTTTTTTGGTGCATTTGTTAAGCCTAAATGGATGACCATAAATTTATACAATCCTTATAATGTCTTTAGACTGAAACTTAGTGGTAACCTAAATTTAGGTCAATATTGGTGAAGTATTGAGAACCTTGAGCTAATCTAGGAGGTTTTCAATGCATGTTATATGGTATTGATTATTCACCAATAATTTATTTAGTGTCTAATATTATTTGTAAAGGTTTCAAGTCATAAATATTTTTGGAAAAATAAATATCATACTCCTATGGGGAGAAGAGTTATAGATAATCTTTCTTTGATTGTGTATCTTTTATGTTTGTCATCTGACTTAATCATTCTCCCATATTGATCTATGGTAAAGAAGGCTATTTGGAATAGGGGATCTAGGAACTAAATTGATTTGGTGCTTTATAGTACATTTTGATGGGAGGCATTTTAGTTTTGTAAATATTTCAACATATGGCTTATGTAAATTTTGTAGATAATATTGTTGTTATTATGTTTGCATGGTACACACTACCAATTATTTCTTGTTCTCCTACATATGTGCTTCAAGATGAACCATGAGTATCATGAATTTTTTAATGTGTGAGATGATGTTTTACGATTTTTTTTTTATAGACCAATGTGACATTAGTTGTATTTGATGACTCAAAGATGTTGAGAAATTGATATTCAACATGAATAGTCAATTTACGTAGCTTCACCTAATATGTATTTTCAAATTCAATGAAACATGGAATGATTATTAGTGTTAAAAATGTTAATATGTAATATGTCTCATGTGAAATGATCATTCATTGGCTTGAATATTTATTTTAAGGTACATTTTCACTAGAGCCATATATCCTTTCCTAATGGGAGACATCCAAATGAGTATGGAGAAAATTTTCCACAATGAAAAGTGTTATAAGTTGAATTATGTATTGTGAAATTAGGTTATTTTGTCTCCCACTATCAATTATTATATTTATAGGTTTCAATTTGATCCACATCATTATGTTGAGTATATTTTCACTACTCTAAATGTAATTTGATGGTGTTGGTGATTAGACAGGAACTATCTAGATCATTTTCATTCATAAATGTAGGACTTGATGTAAAGGGCAAAATAAATGGTTAATGGGTGCACCAATTAAAAATATATATTTGTGTGTGATCTATGTGAGTGACACCATTTTTTTCCTAGTTTAGTTTTTCCTTTGTTTTCTTTAGAAGAAATAACTTATTATGGTATTTTTCAACCTTATTAGGTTAATCTAACATATAATAAACATTTTAATATTTCTAGTGGGGTGAATATGGTGTGTTTTACATAGGTTGGCTCTTGTACATGATGTTATTTGAAGATGTGGGACATTATTTCATATTTTTCTTAGATTTAATCTTTAAGGTGTTTTGATAAGCTTTCCCCATATATTACAATGTTAATAACTCCATATTTTCATGGACATAATGTTAAATTGTTATGATATAATTCAAAATATTAGGTTCTTCTCACATATATGAGTAGTGTAGTCATGGAACTCACTATTTTTGTCTTTCACCAACTACTCAATACATTCACACAACTATTGGAAATTAATGTATTCAAAACCAATGTGTCTTAAAAGGATATTAAACCCCATCTAGTGTATCAACAATATTATTCTAAGACTCAATTGGAATTCAATCATGTGTATGTTGCACATTGAGAGTTTACCAGGAATGAGACATTATCATGGACATCTTCAACACAATCAAGGTGATCTCCTCAACGTTAGTGAATCAACTGATTGATAATTATCCATTGAGTTGTTGATATTATAAATCCATTTATGAAACATTATACTACCTTTGAATAATAAAATATCAAAATTAACATGCACATTCAAGGATGTCTACTACTAATTTTTTTGGTAAATTAACTATAGAAAATAAAATATGGATGTTATGTTTAATTGAAACATAAAATTTTGGAATTATGAAAATGGATTGGTACACTATGATTCATTATGTCTTCAATAATATTTTTAATGTTTGGAGCTTCCTCATGTTACTTTTAAGCATGAACCATCTTGACCTTGATACGACACTCTTCTAGGTAGGTTGAAACATATCTGATTTTTAATCCTTATTTCTAGAGTTAGAGCTCACATTTTAAATATGAATAATAAATAGTTATGCTCTAATATTAATGATCTACATGGTGGTTACTAGGGTAAGGTCTATGGTGGAAAAATCAACACTTAGAGATAAGAAATGGATTATATAATGCTAAGGAAAGATTAACTATACAAATCTACCAAAGAATATTTTAGATAAGTAAAGGACTGATATGTAAAATATAACAACTAGTAAATGTGTATACTGAGTCAATAATTCTAATATTTTAATATCTTTTGATCAAAAATAAAATTATTCTCTCTTGATTTCCTAGACTATTACAAAATAATACAATATAAAATGCATGTTTGAATTGTAAGGAAATAATAATAAACTCACTTTTGGTATGTGGATCATCTCTGAACTCTATAAATGTATTGTTGTGCAGGTGAATATATTTTTGGTTTCTATAAAGATGTATAATTTGGTTCAAATACATTATGCACACATATATTATTTAAAAGGATATTTAAAACTGATTACCATTGTTGGAGAGATGGTGGTGAATTTTATTCATCTTTTTTGACCGAATGATGGTTGGATATAACACATAGAATGCTATAGAGGATACTCAAACTAGATCAAATATGGAGTGTGCCAATTGATGTGTCGCACGGTAGCATAGTGATAGTAAGATAACATTGACATGTAATAATATCAAGAATGGTTACAATAACATGTGGTATATAGATAATGAATGTTCAAGTATTTTTATGTAGAATAAAGTTTTAAGGTCACGTGCAATGTTATGAGGAGTTGTGATCAATGTTATGTGATACATGGAATAATATAATCTATACATGATGTGTGGTATTACAGAATATATGAGTATTATTCATATAAGTTTGAGTGAGGCTAAAGAAGCTATAAAAACTACAACATGAGGTATGTAAGACTTGAGAAGCGATGAGTGTCTTAGAGTTATTATGTTATGTATAAGATCTGAGTGATGTAAATCAAGAGTGTGAAATGTATGTGATTATCAAGGGAAATATAAAAATTTATTGTCACTTTACCATATGCCAAAAAAAATTGGGTAATATATGAGATAAAGCATAAGTGTGTAACATGATATAATGAGTTGTACCATTACTTCAAATCACTATAATCTTATATAATTCTTGGGAGATGCCAAAAGGGTTATGACCTCTAGTTTTATAAGATGAATTAGGAAGATTATATAATTTCATGTGGATTTGATGTATGCTTACAAAAAATGCACATATCAATGCAAGGCTCACTACATGTTTTGAGAATGACTTTGATTTTTTTAGAAGTACTTCAAAATATTATTGAAGGCCAAAAAATTGAAAGATCAAGATTATTTAAGAGCTGTCTAAATTGAAACATACATGTGACATCAATAAATAATCTTCAGATAAATTTAGTGAAAAAATATTACAGTCTTCAATTTATAAAAGCAAGATATAAAAATGTATTCATTTTTTAATTTTATGTAACCATTTATATTTAATAACATTTATGAGTTTACTTACTCAAAAAATATTTACATACTAGTGATAGAATTATAAAAATTTAGGAAGATTCAATTTATAAAGTAAATTTATTTGATATATAATAGATCAAAAATAATAATTTATAGAAGAGCATAGTGTTTGATAAATATAACTCAACCACTTTGATAGGAAAACCTCTACAATAATGTAATAAGATAAGAATTGACATTATGATCATTTAATACTAATAACTACCTCCTTTATATACTCTAATTTTCTATGGCTAATCATAGTCCAACCTTCCTAAGAACATAAATAAATGTGACAAGAAGAGGTACATAATCCATAAGTTAGTAATATATATCCATAAACATGCCATAGGTTAAGGGTGTATCATGCCCTTCTCTATCATAACAATAGTTTATTTAGCATTGAATTAATCAAGGATTTTGTTGCAACAACACTTCATCCACACACATTACATCTTCACAATGTAGATTATTCCATTTAATTAAACACTCCTTAGTTTCTCTAGTCCATAGTTTTTTAGTGCACACTAAAAATATCTTTACATGCTTCTAAATAACCCTACCTTCCCCGTCCATTTCAGGTAACTTAGTTTGACTATAAAATTTGTGTCTAATTACCTTATTTAAGATACATGGAATAATAGATGCATGGAAGTGGACTAACAAAATTCCAGCATGTAAGCCACACTACTAAATTTTTATAAGATCTGATAAGGGCCATAATACATAGGAGAAAATTTATTATTCTTTTTATTTTAATTTATATATATTTACATATATGGTTTTAATCATACATAGACCCAATAACCTGTGCTAAAATTTCACTCCTTATGGTGTTTATATGTTTGTTGCTTAATCCAATTTTGCACCATTAATAAATTTTCTCCCAAACTAACAAGTACTTATTTTTTATGGTGAATGTTTTCCTCAATATATCAGTATTTTTGATGGATCTTCAAGGTTAAAGTGATGGATGAGGGGTGATATCCATAAAATCTCATAAGGGGAGACATTTTGGGTGACCTATAAAAATAAGTATTATACCACCATTTAGGTAGTGGCTACCAATGAACTCATTTAACCTATTTGTTAGAAACAAAAAAATGAAGATAGAATTATATAAAGTGGTTGATTACCTTTTTTATTTATAATATTGAGGATGATAGGATGTGCTTCTAGATAACTAGATGTCCAAACATATAAACAATTCAATATAAAATATTGTTAATAAATATGGGATTGCGATCACTTACAATGATCATTGGAGTACCATGCAATTTTTTATCTTATTGAAAAAATCATAAGCTAACATATTGGATAACATGGCTATGATAAGAAAAAAAATGAGAATACTTGCACACAACTACCATGATAACATTTTTACCCTCAAACCATAGTAACCCAATATTGAAATCCATGGAAACCTCTTCCCAATGTTTGTAGGTATGGATAAATATTGTAAAATACATGGGGTAATAGTGGTTTATCCTTGGATGTATAGGAGGAGAGATGATAGGCATCGAGGAGAGGGCTATGCATGGGGGTTCTAGGAGTATCAGTCCTGCGGTAGCCTCCAGTGGCGATTGATCCCATCTCAGGGTGAGCTCTCAAGACAAAGAGACCTTTTATGTCAGTGAACGCTCGAAGCTAAACAAGATTAATGGCTGCCTTCCACGCAGTTAGGATCAGCCTATGCTGGTTATCCCTCCAGAGGCAATAAAGGAAGATGTGGAATATCTGACCTCACATGCATTGATCTATAAGTTTCTTGGGATCTAAATTTCCCTCTTAGCTTTGGATGCCTAGATTCACCGCTCATGGTAGGTGGAAGGTGATTTTGATATTATGTTGGCTAGTAATAGCTATTTTATGGTGAATTTCTCTTCTGTGGCTGATCAAAATTAGATATTTGAGGGAGGTCCTTACTTTTATGATCATATTGGTCTTTTTATCGAACCCTAGCATGCGAGGTTTAATTCTACTGAGGATTTTCCATCTCAGGTTCCTATTTGGGTATGCCTGCCGAGACTCCCTTTAGAATTCTAGCATGAGGATATTCTGTGTCAGATTGCTGCCATACTTGGGATGCCAACTTCAATAGCGCATCAATCATTAGACAAAAAGGTTATTTCTTATGCTCGTATCTGTGTTGATATTGATTTAAATAACCCTCTGCTAGATTCTATGGAAATTTTCCTGGGCTCTTCTTCTTAGATCCAACAACTAGATTACAAATCTATTCCATCTCACTGTCAAATCTGTCATGCATATGGGAATTTACAATGTCTAATGCCCTCATGCCTCTAGAGGTATTGGTACACTTGATGGGCCATCTGGTCCAAGGATGGCCTATGATGGTAAGGGGAATGGCCAACCTGCTCATACGGGAACTGGAAGTATTCAGTCTGATAGTGCTACAAAAGGGAAAGCTCACCTAAATTATTCAAGTCTAGGGTAATGCCCATCTGGCTCTAATGGTATTGATATGGAGGGTTTTATCCTAGTTCAACACCATGCTAAGGGACGTGGTCAGAAGCACCCGCATCTAGACTGACAAGTGGACTCTAGGTTCAATCATTTTGAGGCTCTTAATAGTATGGCCATTGAAGGAGTTCTCATAGCAGATCAGTGTGGGGTTCTTGATTTAGAGGAGAGGGATCCTATTCTTAATGGTTCCCAAGATATGGTTGTTTAGCAGATCCCTGAGACCTCTCTTGGCCCTGAGTCGAGTGCCCTGATGGTTCCTCAAGCTTCACAGGATAAGGATGTCCTTTAGGTAGATTTGGTTAAAGATGTGGGTGTATCCAGTAAAGAAAAGGGATCTTCTCCTACTCTGGGCCTAATGCAAAGACCATTTAAGAAAGTAACCTTTACTACCCCCTCCAGAGTTGGGCATAAGAAGGACCAGGACAAAATTAAACTTACAGGGGATCTACTGGTAGAGTCAAGGGTTGTTAAGACCTTGGATGAACATTTCCCTCACTCTACTCAATGATTGTTCTATCATGGAATGTGAGGGGGTTGAATAGCATCCCCAGACAAAAATATATGCACAAATTAGTGATTAAACACTCTCCAGATAGTTTTTGTATTAAAGAAACCAAGCTGCCTGTGGACTCTTTGCTTACTTGTGCTCCTAATATTTGGTTCCTAGGCCAATGTCAATGTGTTGGTGCCTTGGGGAGCTCTAGTGGTCTCACCATGTGTTGGGACCCAAAGAAAGTTACGCCACTTCATTAGATGTCCTGTCTCTCAGCTCTCTCTATGGTGGCTTCCTCTCTTGAAACTGGGGAGATGATTCTTGTTACTACAATATATGCTCCTACTGATTTCCCTGGCCAGCTCAAGCTCTGGGAACATATTTAGTTTATCAGAAGTTGCCACCCCTTCCTGCCTTAGATTGTCACTGGGGATTTCAACTATGTTCTTAGTCTGGAGGAGAAGAGGGGTGGATTGGAACATTTGGGTCCCTCTTCTGAGCTTCTTCAACAAAATATCGATCTTTTACATCTCTATGATGTTAAACCTCTTAACAGCCTCTTTACCTGGAATAATAGAAGAAGTGGTATTGATGCCATCTCTGAATGCCTGGATAGGTTCCTAGTTTCCTATTTTTGGCTCTCTAGCTCTATTTCTCTCTCATCTAAAATTTTTGACTGGAGAGGTTCTGACCACTGGCTGATCAGGCTCTCTACTAGTTATATTGTTATTCCCAAGAAGCCCCCATTCAAGATTCAGTTGATGTGGCTATGTGACTCCTCTCTCCATGACATGATGGCCCACTGGTGGAGACAGGGAGGTCCCACCTAAGGCACTGTGATGTATTCCTTCTCCAAAAAATTGCAGTATGTTAAGAGGAAATTGAAATAATGGAATAGGAATTGTTTTGGCAATCTACACTCTATGAAGAAGAGCGTGCAAGACCGCTTGGATGTTATAACTAGGAAAATTCAAGATGTAGGGTTGACAGAAGCTCTTTGCATCACTAAATCTCAAGCTTCTATGGATTTAGCTGAGTGGGATCTTTGTGAGGAAATTTATTGGAAACAGAAGGCACGAATAGATTGGTTCTAGGAGGGGCACAAGAATACCGCTTTCTTCCACAATTATATGCAGGCTTGATGCAATAGGAATTTCATTTCTTCTCTCGTTACCTTGGATGGGATGTGCCTAACCTCCTCTCAAGCAATTTCCAGGGAAGCTATTCAGTTTTACTTGGCTCTCTTTTCTGATGATTTACCCCCAGCTGAGCTAGCAAAAAATATAGTTTTATCTTGCATTCCCTTTGTTGTGACACCGAGAATGAATGGTTCTCTTATGTGACCAATTGGTATGTCAGAATTGGAGGGGGTGGTCTTCAGCTTACAAAAACGCAAAGCCCTAGGGCCCGATGGTTTCCCTGCTAAATTCTTTCAGGACTTCTAGGATATTATTAATCATGATCATTTGGATGTGGTTCAAGAATCTTATTCCAACAAAGAGATGCTCTAGGCTTTGAATGCCACTTTCCTTGTCCTCATTTTGAAGAAGGAACAAGCTAATCAACTAGACTTTTTTAGGCCCATTATGCTTTGCAATGTGGTCTATAAAATCATTACTAAGCTCCTTGTAGAGAGGCTTAAAGTTTGTCTTCCTAAGGTGATCTCTGAGGAACAAGGGGGTTTTGTAGCTGGCAAACAAATTTTGGATGGGGTGGTTATTGATTTTGAAGATATTCACTCTATGAGTACTTCCCAGGGACATGCCATGTTCATTAAGCTTGATATGGTGAAGGCCTATGATAGAGTCAATTGGGGTTTTTTGCATAAAGTTCTTCTAGCATTTGACTTCAATCAGGGCTGGGTTTGATGGGTTCTGAGCTGTGTCACCACTTCCTCCTTCTTGGTCCTTATTAATGGGGAACCCTCAGAGCTGTTTGGCACATCTAGAGATCTTCACCAAGGAGATCCGCTCTCTCCTTATCTGTTTATCATTCTAGCTGAGGGACTTGGGTGACTTATCAAATCTCATGTCTCTCAGGACATGCTTCATGGATGGCAATGGGGGAACGGATTACCTGCTCCGACCCACCTCATATTTGTTGATGATATAGCGCTTGCTGGGAGAACTCAAATTTGGGAAGCTGTAGCTTTTTGACTCACCCTTGATACTTATCTAGTTGCTTCTGGGTAGAAAATTAATGATCAAAAGTCCTCTCTTTTTTTCTTCAATACTCCTGAGTCTATCGAGAGAAGGATTGCTACTATCCTGAGGTTTCAAATTCATTCTCTCCCCCTGACTTACTTAGGGGTTCTTATTGTTGTGGGAAGGCAGCCTAGGCTTTTTTGGTAGAATGTGCTTGACAAACTAAGACAAAAAGTGAATCACTAGTCTCATAGGTGGCTCTCTACTGCTAGCAGGGTGATTCTTTTGCAATCTATGATTCAAGCCCTCCCCATATATTGGATTGTGGTTTAGGCTACCCCAGTGTATTTTCTTAAGGAATTTAATGCTCTCACTCACCAATTCCTTTGGAGCGGTAACCTGCAAAGTACGAGATGGAACCTTATTAATTGGGATATTATTTGCCAACCAAAAAAAGAAGGAGGCCTAGGCCTACGCTCTGCTATCTTATGCAGTCAAGCTCTTGCTACCAAACTCTATTAGCACTAGTGCTCCAGTCAATCTCACCTTTGGTCCTAAATCTTATCTTACAAGTATTACCCTGGTGTTGATCCTTCTAGTGTTTCCAGGCTGCCTCTTGAGGGAAGAGGCTCTATGGTGTGGAATACCCTCAAGCATGGAGCTCATCTTGTGAAACGTAGTCTCTTCTAGATCTACAATAGTGGCATTGGGGCCCTTTTTTGGAGTGACTCCTGGGATGGATCGCCCCCTCTAATATCCTCTCATCCATATTTACAGTCCCTTTATGATTCTCTCCTTTCTGCTAGGTGGAGTACGGTGGCTCATTATAAGGAGGCCTTTAACTTGGGCACGATAGTTGGTTATCAATGAAAGAATTCCTCTGATTGGCTACCAGGTGGCTCTTTAGAGGATTGGTTGGAGCTATCTCAAATTTTGGCCTCTAGAGGATGCAGCTCTTTATAGGAACGTGATGTCTTGGCTTGGGGAGGCACCCCTTCTAGGAAGTATTCTATTTCCTCTAGGTACCTTGCATTGACAAAGCAACGTTTTAGAGAAGTTGAGATCTCTTAGTGGAAGAAAGCTTCGAACTATTTTTCATGGCCTAAGTGTAATTTTTTCCTCTCGATTCTGGTTTACAGCAGGTGTCTTACTTGGGACAACCTCTATAAATGAGGATTCTAGGGGCCTTCCATATGTCTTTTATGCCATAGTAATGAAGAGACTATTTCTCACCTTTTCTTCTAGTGCACTTTTGTAAAATAGATTTGGCACCTTTGGTGGAGTGTGTGGGGTTGCTCATGCTAGCATGTCTCCTCTCTATCCAAATTCTAGGATCGACTAGGCCACCCTCCTATTAAGACCTCCTTTCTTCAGGTTGCTTGGTTCATTGGCCCTTCCCTTATCTTGTGGCATATATGGCTAGAGAGGAATAGGAGGATCTTTCATGATGCAACCCTTGAGCTTAGGCTCCTGTGGGGGAAAATTATTAATTCTCTGCATCAGACCCTTCAAATGAAATGTGACATTGCTAGTGATCTAGATCCTACAGAGGCTAATATCTATTCGCACTTCTCCTTTGCCCCTCCCAGTGGCACTCCCTTTGCTCCCCACACACGCTCGATGAAGGGCACTAGGCAGCACCCACAACCTGTCAATCGGGCAGGGCATTGGATGCCCCCTACGGTTGGAGTCCTTAAAGTCAACACTAACGACTCTTCTCAGGGAAATCCTGGGGTAGCTGGCATTAGGGGCATTGGGTGAGATAGTTCGGGTGATATTAAGTTCATCTTCTCTATCTACAAAGGCTGCCATACTAACAATCTCATGGAAGCTAAGGCTATCTTGGTTGTAGTGCAACAGTGTTGCCAACAGGGACTGGCACAAAATTATTTACAAGACAGACTCATAGGTGGTGGTTAATTTATTGAATAAGCAAAATTATGCTACTGTGGATTGGCACTTGGCTTTGGTTGTTCAACAGATCCTCCAGCTATGTACCTCCTTGGATTCTGTGTCCTTTATGCATATTTCCTGTGAGTGGAATGGGGTAGCTGATTGTTTGGCCAAATGGGCCTTCGAGCATGGACTGCCTTGGAACATTTTTGATCATACGATGCTTCCCTCGAATCTTTCTCAGAAGCTGGCTCAACTTGTTGACCAGGATAAAGCTATGTAATTCTCCTTGTTTCTTATTTCATTTTCAATAAATTTTTACCCCTTCTTTAGTTTAAAAAATAGTGGTTTATCCTTTATTCTATTGTCATAGCATACATTCAACCACATATTCATGGAAATCCACCTTGAGTCCTTACCAAAATAATTATTTCTTGATTCTATGATATGTTTTCAAAAATCCTAAGTGACATTCTATTGGAGATGCATGAAGCTCCTAAAATATTTTTATATTTGAGAGAATTCTGACAGAGGTATAACTATATTTATAACATAATTCATTCCCCTTCCATTTAAATCATTCAGATTCCCTAAACCCCTAATAAATTTTTTGAATCAAATTAGAGGTATCACTTTCATTCTCCCACTATTATATTCTTTCCTCTAACCAATTTGCTTGCAAAATTGTCATTGTGTATAATAATGCCTTGACTCATTCATCACTCAGTGATAATGCATCTACCACCATATTCACTTTTCCTTTATTATAAACTATTTAAAAATAATAGCCTAACATTTTATCCACCCACTTTTGTTTTTACTCATATAGAATTATTGCTAAAAAAATTATTTGTGGCTTTCATGATCAATCTTTACCTAAAAGTGATGATCCATCAAATATGTTCTCTATTTTTTTACTGCATGAAAATATCCATCATGTCTTTCTCATATATCAGCTTGAGCCTATTATTTACCTTTATGTATAAAATATCAAATCTATGTGGTCTTCCTTATTTTATAAGTATAAGCCCCATGCCATATTCTAATGCATCATATTCCACAACAAAAGTTTTATAAAAATTGAGAGTGGATAAAACTTGAGCGGTGAACATAGCCATTTTTTACTTTTCAAATGCCTTAGTATTTATATTAGTACATCAAAAAGAGTCTTTACTAAACAAGGATGTGAGTGTGGCTATGATGTTACCATATGCTCTTACAAACCTATGATAGTAACAAGTTAGCCCCAAAAATGCCTAAAGGTTATTGAGTATCTTGGGAACCTTCCACTCCATCATTGCTTGGAACTTATTAGTATCAAATTTCAATCCTTCATGTGAAATAATATGACCCAATTATTCTACCTCTCAAACACAATTCACATTTAGAAGTTTCAGCATAAGTTCTATGTTGTCCTAGACCTAAGAGTACCTATTTCACATGCTTCAAATGGTATTCATATTTTTTTAGTGTAAATTAGTATGTCATCAAAAACAATAAAACAAAATTTAATAAAAATTATTTGAAAAAAATATTCATCAAACACTTAAATGTATATATATGGTGCATTTGTGA
Source organism: Torreya grandis (assembly GCA_037957365.1). NCBI lineage: Eukaryota > Viridiplantae > Streptophyta > Pinopsida > Cupressales > Taxaceae > Torreya > Torreya grandis. The sequence continues at coordinate 2,050,007 of JARHVA010001268.1, forward strand.
GGCCAAAGCAATGACCATGAACTCACAATGGCCTTCATGAATTTTCAAATTTGTTTTAGTTGTGCTGCTTCATGAATTTAAATATGATGATACCTACCATGATAATATAAATTCATAAAATAAATAAAACCATGCAATTAATTATAAAATAATCAATTATTTTAAATAAAACTTATATTTTATGTAGTTATTGAGTTCTCCATAATGTAGACACATCCTAAAACTATCATCCTTATTCCACACTATTACCACTAGGGAGGAATATTCATTATGGATGTGTCAAATTATTCATAGCTCCAATGTACCATATTTTTAATTTCATTATTTTAGGTATAGGGGTGTTTTCAATGTCTAATTTTGGGTGGTGTACTTATATGAAGTAGTCTAATGGTATGGTCATGTGCTTAGCTTGGTGGAAATCATTTTAGCATGTCACCAAAGGCAATTTAATTGTCATCCAACACCATTTCTAAATTACGATGGGTAGACTCATTAGTTATTTGAACTTAAATGGATAAAAAATGTGAAAAAAAAATATTTTAGCACCTTTTCTAAATTTTTTTATCATCTAATGGGAACCATCTAGTTGTACAGGTTTAGCCTATAATCCATGTAGTTAAAATGTCCTACCTTCTAAATAGAATCATATGAATATTTCCTATAAATTCATCTCAATGGTTTCCAAAGTGGTGAGCCATTACACTTATATAACAATGTTAGCCCCTCCAATGGGAGTAAAAAACATAAAATAATCTAACAAGTAGTCTCCCATAGCAATCTTAATGTTATGGAATTTTCTAGAATAATTAATGGCACCATGATATATATTCATTACATAAAATTAAGGATTTAGGTAAATGAAATAGTTTGAATGAGTAGCCAACTTATTGTTAGTCATGTTGTGCATACTCCTAGAGTCAATGAACATAGTCATTTTTTATTTATTAAGGAAACCCACCACCTTGAGAGTACGAGGAGTACTTATAATTGAAAGTGCATGATAATAAATAGTGGGATGAGAATATCTACATTCATCCTTAGGTTCATCCAAACCTACACCTTAGGCCTAGTCATCTTCATCACCCTCATTTTTACCTTCAATGTAAAAAAATTATTTTGACCACAATTATGTCCCTTACTCCATTTATTATCATAGCCAAAATAGATAAAAATTAACACTTATCAATTTGTTAAGGGGTCAATTTGGTAGGCTAAGGAAGTGATGGTGTTGAGAATGTGCATTCATAACCATTAGTGAAAGGCCTTCATTTGATCAAATTTGTTTCCTCTAACATGTGTGCCCATGGGATTGCTCCATATATTGAACTAGGACTAAACATGTGAACCTTCAATTAGATGCAATATTTAAGGCCACCCAAAATAGGTCAGTGAGATTTTCCTTAGTGATGTCTACCACACGTAATGAGTGATTATGAAATTGATAAATATAATCCTTTATAGTCCCTATTTAGTAGTTTGGCTAGTTGGTCTGAGTAGTTTGCTAAGACATAGTTATGATAGTGGAGCTATAACTCCTTATAAACTATAGACCTAGAAATTGAGATACCCTTATTTTTATTTTGAGCATAGATCTATCAATATTGAATGAATGGATCAGGTTCTAGATACAAAGAGGCCATCACCACCTTCTATGAACATGATTTTTGATGTAGATCAAATAATTTTTTAATCTAAGTGATCTATGTGATTGGATCATTACCATCAACCTTGCATAAGTCCACTTTGGTAACATCATTTTCACATAATGATTGGTAGTTTGAGTTTTTAGAGGAGGAGAACCAAAATATAGTAGTAAAGGGTTATTTTTCAAATATTGAGCTACAACATTATAAAATTACCTAATCATTTGTTGTGATTAATCCTAAAATAGATTAAATAAACCTCTCACCCCTGTGATGCCTCATTTAATTACATTGAGAACATATTTCAACACCATACCATGTAACTCTGACTAAATTTGTTGAATCCATTTGAAATACAAAGATCAAAAGTTCTAGAGTCTTTGTTGTCTTTGTGAGAAGGTTTATGAGACTATTTTGCTTTCCTACATCCACGAGTGTTAGGGTTATCCATGCATGAAACCTAGGAGGGTTTTAACCCAAAAAATGTGTATCTATAGATGAGACCATTGTGATCACCTCAACAATACGAATCTAATTATTTCTAATGTGCACAAGAGTGAAAATTTTCAGCCCATAAAGTGTAATTATAAAATATATAATTATAATCATCTCACAAAGATGAATATAATCATTTTTATTTTATTCAAGGTTAAAAAAAATTTATTCTTTTTCCCCAAAAAATCATTTTATGTAATACTGTAGCGACAAAAAACTAAAATTATTCATGGATTGTAAGTTAACTTTTATTGATCCTTCAAGTTGTAGGGGATGTTCAACCTAAGATACAAAAAAACACTACCACGAAAACATACCCAAATGAAATCTATGATACCACTTGTAGTTAATTTACTTAGATGTTCACATAGTAGAACAATATATCCTAGAAATGAGAGAATATATAATATATCCACAATAATAATTTATAGAAGAGCATAATGCTCAATAAATATAACCAAGTCACTTAGAGTAGAAAACCTCATGATAATGCAATAAGACTAGATTTCATAATATGATCATAAAATACTAACTGCTACCTCCTATATATACTCTACTTAATCATGGTTATTTCATAGGCTAACCTTGCCAAAATAAAAAAGATAAATGCGATAAGATAATATAAGAGGTATGTAAGGCACAAGTCAGCCATACATATCGCTAGACATGTCATATGTTAAGGATGTAGCATGGAGAGTATATTTTGTGAAGTTTGATACTTAAAATTTATTATTGATGTAGGAATGGATTTTTTAATCTATTAATCATTTTACTTTTCTTAATATATAATAAAAAAATACAATCATATATTTGCATTAATATCCTTAAGAGAATATCGATGAGATGTGGGTGAGTTGGTAAAGTGACTTGATTGCTTCAAGCACCACCTAGGTTGAAATATTAGTTTGGTATTAGAGTCTAGTTATGGTTGTTGATGGTATTCTTAGGCTAATTATGGCCTTTTATTGATATTACCTATAATCATATTACCAACTAGACCCAATAAATATGATTTTTTTAATTCACTTTAAATTTAAGAATAATTTCACTAATAATGAAAAATCATAATGGATTTTTTTTCCATTTATGTAATATATTGGATTCAAATTTAGTAGTTATATTTTTTATCTCATAACTAAGTAGAAAATACATTAACTGAGTAATAACTAGGTTTTGTATATTTTATATTCAAAAGAATATAAGAATACATGGCATCAATATGATAGCTTTGATATATGTAGGGGTCATATGAATATAGTATTCTACAATACTAATAAGTCATAATAAGAAGAAAAATATGTGTATAGTAATGGCACTACATCATGGGGAGATCTATTGAAGTTCATGGGACTGAGTTAACTAAAACACAATGGTGAGCCATCACAAAATAATAGCTAGAAAATTAAAACCAAAGAAAGAGAAGACTATGACACTACATGGCACAATTAAGCATGGGAGTAATGGTGTAACTGATTTTAACCTTATAGATACTGGGTAACACCCATGTTATGTCATAGGTTATAATTTAATTAGTAGCTTGCTTGCCCAATCTTTTTTGTTGATGTATACTATCATTGTCAAGATGATTTCTAATTATTTCTTGGTGACCTCAAATTGATCATTTGATTGAGGATGATAAGATGACTTCTTGTGGGTGATTTAAAAGTGTTATGTGAAGGATTCAATTGTATGGACATAAATTGAGGGCCTTAATTTAAAACTATTTATCGGGCCTTAATGTAAAACTATTTATCTTCATCCTCCAAAATGTTAGAGGTTACTATAATATAAGAAATAAACAACCTTTTTATTCACAATCAAATGATAAGATGTCAACTTTTACCCATTTGGTTATACAATCAATACATATTAAGATTCGCTCATTTATTAGATATCTTGGATCAATGGGATCAATGAAATCTAAGTGGATAGTGCACTAAATGGATATTTTGAAGAATATTGATAAAAACAATTATTTCTTGTGGGACTAAAACTGTTGATTAGATTTATTTCTTTGTCACTAGTAGTTGTGTGTGTGTGTGTGTGTGTCTGCATGCGTGCGTGAGCGCACACGTGTGTGATTTAACATAGGTTCAAAGGTGCATGGTTTTATAGAGATATTATATACATATTCAGTCATATCAGGGATATCATTTATAATTTATAGATTTGTATTATTATGTAAGATTCATATGTATATTGAAGTCTTTTTTTAAATTATCAGGGGGTAAAAAATATATTTCCATATCGTATCTACTTTATTTTGATACATATGCATAAACACATTAAATTGGAATAAAATTAATACTTTTTAAAAAGACCCTTAAAAATTTATTAATTGTTAAATTTTATATAACAAGGATGTTGATTTACTTATCGACTAGTGGTTGAAATTAAGGATTATTGATGCAACTACTAACTTTTAGCAGGGTCAAAGTATAATGATATGTTTTATTCGATAGCTAAAAATAACTAAAAAATGAATTTTAAAAATACATAACAAATTTATAAATTTATAAATAAAATTAAATACTATATATATATATATATATATATATATATATATATATATATATATGAGATAAAAAATTATATGTTTTATTAATTTTATCTAACTAAACCCAATTTTTTAAACAATGAAACTACGATGATTGTGGTTTCAAAATACTGAAAAATCAATCACACTATTATTAAATATGTAATGGTCACCACACATTATCCCAACAACCTTAGGCAATCTTTTCCCTTACTCTTAAATTTGAACTGAATTTGACCTTTATATTAGAAATGTAAAATTATTATTTTTAACTTCCCAAAAAAATCAAATGTACATTTTTAACATGACCTATTGTAATGTAATTGTTTGTTAACTATCATATTATCCATTTCCTCTAATGAAAATGGCAAGTTGTGTACATTTTTAGCATCACCTATTTTTAACATGACGTATTTTAACATAATTGTTTGTTGACCATCATATCATCCCTTTCCTCTAATGGAGATGGCGAGTTGTGGCCTTTCAAATTATTTATTAGACCTTTTAAATTCTCATATATTTAACCTTCTATGTGAAATGTTTAGATGGTGGCTAGACATATAATAATCAGATGGACTTTTCCACTTCATCGTTTTTAATATTCAATCGCATTGCCGTGCAAAAACGAGATACGAAAAATAAATGCAAAATAAAAAAGGTTGTAATTCAATTGACATTATCATTCTTAATAGTACATTCTCTTTCCTTTCTAGCATTACGCTGCGGTAAATCCATTACTTTCCATGTGCATTAATTGATTTTCTTGACTTGTGTAATACGGCGCAAGCATTTAGATTCTAACAATCTGTGTTCATTCTTTATCTCTGCTCTCAATTATAATCAATAGATTTTGTCTCTCATCAAGCTTTGTCACTGTCAATTGAATGTATGGTAAGGAAAATAGCAATCATCTTTCCAACTTAATGCATATAATAATTAGTCAATTTGAAAGAAATCTAGCTCATTCCTTATTGATCAATTTAATGCATATTAAGTATTTCGATATGTTTACTAACCAAATTAATATGTATTAAGTATTCTTAACTCTTTCACTGAAACTACATTACTTATAAATTGAGAAATAAAAAATGTTTCAGTTGACTATTTTAAACTTCACTCGCTCTTTCTTCCCAAATTTAATGTGTATTATCCTTATTTCTTTCCTATTCCTTGTATTATAATTTAATATAATTATTTTAATGCGATTTTTTTTAATTATAATATTTGTTGATTTATTTATAAATTTAAAAAAACATAAAAAAATTGTATAAACAAATAAACGGAAAGAAACATTGAAAAAAAATATATAGAAAAAGTAAAATTCTCCCCAAATTAATGTCATTATTATTGTCGCTCCCAAGATTAATGTCGGTACACCAACGTATTAAATGCCCTCATGTCTCTAGTCAAGCTCTCCCGACCACTCAGAGAAACCTCTTTCAAATAAACATCCTCTTCTTCTCTTTCATTGACCAGTTCAATACATATCAAGTATCCTCATCTCTTTTATTAAGACTAAGTTATTCGTGAATTGAGAAACAGTATATTTCAGTTAACTTTCTTATCCATTATTTAATTATTATTTCTTAATTTAATCTGTATTAAATTACAGATACATATTAAGTATACTCATCTCTTTCATTAAAATTAAGTTATTCTTGAATTGTTTATTTATTATTTAATTTTATTTATTTATTATTTCTTAATTTAATATGTATTGAGTATATTGTTATTTTTAATATTATTATTTTAATATGATTTCCTTCAATTCAAATATTTGACTATATATTTATAAACAAAAATAAATAAGAAAAAATATAAATAAAGTCAGTCTCCTTAAATTGATGTCATTTTTGTTGTTCCTCATAGAATTAATTTATTTTTATTATCTTTCCCAAGATAAGTGCCATTACAACAATCTATTAAATCTCCATGGGTCAAAAAGTTTCTGAAATGTGACATACTAGGTACCAACTATATTGACGTCGAAGTCTAGCATTGGTCAATACTATCCTAAGTTGATACCACCTTGATTGATGTTACTCCAATCAAATATAAAACAAAAATAAATTTTCTTAAACACCATTACACATGAAGGAGCTATACAAAACAATATAATTAAAGATGAACCATCAACTATATACGATTAAAAAGGTTAATTGTTTTGTATCTATATTTATTGTAACTAATCTTTCATGTAATTATGTATATACTTATGTTCAATCTTGAGGGATACATATAATGGAATACACACATACTTATTCTACATCCTCAGTTTCAACATAATCTTCCATATTCCAATTAGAAAAATTATTTAAGATGTGTATCTAGAATTTCTTATTATGAAAATTTTCATTCTCGATCTTTTGGGTCATTTTACTTATGCTATAAAAATGTCAATGGTTAATATACAAGATCATTATTATAATATATCTTTGCCAATTATATAAATATTTTTTAATGGTTTGATAAAAGAAGTTATTTTATTCCATATTAATTAGAAAATAATCGATTATTGAAAAATTTATTATCTTATCTTTCATACCACCATCATAAGCCATGTAGTGTGGATCACATGTTTGGATACAAAATGATGATTTCGAGTTGATACGATTAGATATATTTACACCTATTACAAATACAAATTGTATTCACCTTATCATTTCCCTTGGTACATAACATATTGGATAGTGCACTAACTCAATATTTTAAAGAATATTGTTTAAATAATTGTTTCTTGTAGGACTAAAACTATTGATTTACATAATTTCTTTGCCACCAGTAGTTGTATTTGTAAATATCTAAGATTTAGTATAGTTTCAAAGGCGCATGGTTAGATAGAGATATTATATACATATTCAGTCATATTAGGTATATCATTTAAAAATTTATATATTTTTATTATTATGTAAGATTGACATGTAAATTGGAGTCTTTTTTAAGATCCTTGGGGTAAAGAACATTTCCATGTCATGTCTAATTTACTTTGATATGAATGTACAAACACATCAAATTGGGATAAAATTTAGACTTTTAAAAATGCCCTGTAAAATTTTATTAATTTTTAAATGATATGTTTCAAGGATGTTGATTTAATTGTCGGCTAGTGGTTTAAATTAAGGATTACTGATGCAGCTACTAACTTTCAATAAGGTCAATGTATAATAATGTGTTTTATTAAGTAGACAAAAAAAAATTAGAAAAAAAAATTAAAAATTACATAAAAAATTTAAAAATGTGGAAAAAAAATTAAATGCACTACATTTATAAATATGAAATAAAAATCATATGTTTTACTACTTTTATCTAACTCAAATCAATTTTTTTTAGTAGGGAGATTGGAATGTTTGTGGTTTCAAAATTTCAAAAAATCAGACACACTATTTTTATATATGTAAAGGTCACCACACATTGTCCCAACAACCTCCAACAATTATTTCCCTTCTTCCTAAATTTGAACATTTTTGACCTTCATATTAAAAATGTAAAATTATTATTTTTAACTTTCCAAAAATATTAAATGTAGATTTTGAACATGACCTATTTTAACCTAATTCTTTGTTAAGCATCATACCATCCCTTTCCTCTAATGGAAATGGCAAGTTGTATGCATTTTAGCATGACTTATTTTAAGCCTAATTGTTTGTTAACCATCATATTTAATAGATGGTGGACCTTGATCTCATTATAAGGTCTCCATGGGTTAAAAAATCATTATAAAATATTTTAATTTCATTATAAATCTAGACCGTTCACTAATAAGTCACAGATCTAATGGTATAAATTATGTTGGTTCATTTTTTCCTAATATGTAACCCTCCTTTGATATGAGGGCATTGTAATCATGGATAGACACTATGTTTATTTGAAGAGGAGATTGTAGTAGATATATTGTAGGTTTATCCCTTCATTTTTTAGACTGAATAAGAGAATAATTGGCTATTTTTATGTGGACGTAACCCATTTTGGGTGAACCATGCTAAATCTATGTTTTACTTGTGTTGTGGTTTTTGCATTTTATTTTCATCTTTATTTCATTAACATTGCTCTGCATTCCATATTCCTACTAGTATCATCATTGTCCTCTAATGGGGATAGAAATTTGTGGCCATTCAAATTAATTATCAGACCATTCAAATGATCATATGTTTAACCTTTTATGTGAAATGTTGATAGGGTGGCTAGACATATAATAATCAGATGGAATTTTCAACTTCATCGTTATTAATATTCAATCTTAGTGCCATGGAAAAATGAGATATGAAAAATAAATGAGAAAAATATTGATTGTAATTCAATGGACATTATCATTCTTAATATTATATTATCTCTCCTTTTACCATTACTATGTGATAAACCCATTTCTTTCCATGACCATTATTTGATTGTCTTAACTTGGTATAATATGGACAAGCATTTAGATTTGCATAATCTATTTTCTTCCTTATTATCTACTCTCAATTATAATCAATAGATTTTGCCTTTGTTCAAGCATTTTCACTATCAATTGAATGTATGGTAATGAAAATAATGATCATGTTTTCAACTAGAATATGCCCACATGAATATTCAGTGAAACTTCACTACCAAGCAGCAAGCATATAATAATTAGTTGATTTGAAAGAAATCTCTCCCATTCCTTCTTGACCAATTTAATGCATATTAAGTATCCTGATCTCTTTTACTAACCAAATCAACATATATTAAGTATCCTTATTGCTTTCACTGAGACTACATTACTCATGACTTGAGAAATAAAACATGTTTTAGTTGATTATTTTATCCACTTGTTAACTTCACTCACTCTTTCTTACCTAATTTAATGTCTATTATGTGCCTTCATCTCTTTCTTAACTCTGGGTCCCTTATCATTCAATATAATTATTTAAAAATAAAGTAAAATAAAAGTATCTAGAGAAGGTAACCAAATTAAGGTCATTACTATTGTCTCTCCCAAGATTGGTGTTTGTACACCAACCTATTAGATCTACATGGGTCAAAATAAGGTCAAATTGTTTCTGATGTGTGACATAGGTGCAAAGTCTATTAGTGTTGAGTGCAAAGTCTATTATTGTTGAAATCTAGTATTAGCTAGTGTTGCCCTAATTCTATGTCACAACGATTAGGTCATAATAAAACAGTCTCAAAAACACCATCACACACAAGAAACACCATTTTATATGAGGAAGCTATATCAAAAGAATATAAATGAATATGAACCATTAATTATCTATAGAGTTTAATAGTTTGATAACTAATAGTTATTGTAACTTATATTTGGATACACATTTACATTTGATATTAAGGGATACATATAATGTAGACACAAACACACATGGTTATTATATATCTTTCATATTTTAAAATCACCTTCAATATTTTAATTAGACATATTATCTACGATGTTTACCCCTAGTTTCTTAACATGGGAATTTTCATTCTTAGTCTTTTGGTTTATTTTGGGCATTGAAAATTAAAAAGTCAATAGTTAATATAAAAGAAGTTATTCAAATATTTATATTTTGATTAAGAAATTTTGTAATTTTTTGATACAATAAGTCATATTCTAGTGCATGTTAATTATAAAAACAATTCACTATTGAATAATTTGTTATCTTGTCCTTCACACCATCACCATAAGCCATATATTGTTGATCAAACACTTAAGTTTAAATTATCTATCTAAAATTTGATGGGATTAACTACTCAAATACATTTTAACCTATTGCAAGTATAAATTATAATCACCCAATCACATCCCTTGCTACATTACATAGTGGATAGTGCACTAAATAGACATTGTGAAGAATATTCTTTAAAGCATTATTTTATGTATGACTAGATATTGTTTAGATTGTTTTATTTATTTATTTAGTAAGATTATTAATGGTTACAATTAAAAATGTATACAAAATTTAGTATAAATTTAAATATACATTGTTTGATAGAGATATTGTACACATTTTTAAATCAAATTAGGTATACCATTTATAAATTTTATAGATTTTAGTGGATTTTTATTATTGTATAGGATTTATGTAACTGGAGTTTTTTTCAAGAATTTTTTGGATAAATAAATACTATATCCATGTTATGTTTATTTTACTTTGATATATATAAACATATTAAACTGGGGAAAATTTTATACATCTAAAATTGGTTCATCAAAATTCTTTACTTACTAAATTACACATTTCAAGGATGTTAGATTTTTTTTTGGTTAGTGTTTTAAATTAGAAACTAATGATGCGATTAATAAATTTTAATAAAGTCAATGTATAATGGTGTGTTTTATTAGGAAACTAAAAAAAAAAATACTAAAAATACTTAACAAAAATTATAATTTATGCAAGAAATCAAATGCACTATTTTTTTTTTGGTGTGTGTGTGTGTGTACGCGTGCATGTTTATGTGTGTGTGTATGTGTGTGTGTATAAGATGAAACACATTTTATTAATTTTATCTAACTAAACTCAAATTTTTTTGGAGGGATAATTGAATGTTTGCTTTCTCAAAATTTTATAAAGTCAAACACACAATTTTTATATCACCAATTATTCCCCACACATTGTCCCAAAAACCTCCAGTTTATATTCCCCTTCCTTAAATATTCAACTTATTTTGATTCCCATGTCATAAATGTGTAATTATCATTTATATCATGTAACAAGAATCATGTGTATATTTTGTCATGGTTTTAATTGACTTTTGGGTGTCATCTCGAATGCCAATAGGGTTATAATTTGAAATCAAGACATCTATAAATACACAAGTGCCATAGTGCATTTAGGATTCTATCATCCATATAGAGGAATTAAAAAGTGTCAAGTGAAAGTTGCATAATTCATTTAATTTTCAATAGAATCTATACAACATATACAAACATTTAGAGAAATCAAAAAATCATTAAAGTTTTTATTTTAGAATTGAATTTCATGTTATGTACACATTGTATTACACTGGTTCTCATAGATAATAAATTACTAAAATTATTGGAGTGTTGTTTCTATATTATACACTCTTTATGGACCTAAGAATAAATAATCTAAGTGTAAATAGGGCCCAAAATCCATATTTGTTTCCTTGCCTTTTATTGATCTAGCTCCTAATGAGGGGAAGGATAAGAAGTGCATTTTTTTAGTGATCAAATTGAATTTTTATAAAACTATACAATGTTTTTGAGCCCCAAATATGATGAACACAGTTGCATAAATATTTTTTTTGCTTGAAGTTAACTATAAATTTAAATCATAATATTTGGATGGCCTAGTCATATCAAGTTAATGGTTTGGACAAGTTCCTTCATTTTTCATGATTTTACAATGTTTTCATTATTTTTCCACAAAACCTTGATTTCATTTATCATACTTTCAAAACTATTACCTAATAGTTTGACAATCTATATACATTCCTAAACACTAACTTTCTATTTATTTATGTACTTTTGTAAAATTGATTAGGTTTAACTTTTTACTTTACTTATATTTTTGGCAAAGTAAAATGTGTATGAATTTACATTTTTATTTCAATGTGATTGAAATGCATTTATCTATATCATGATAACACCTTACCATCTTCTCTCACTCACACGTGTACATATAAATATTGAAATCACATTAAATATAAAGAGTGTCCACTTTTTGTCCCCTAATTTCATTTGCTTACCCTTGTACAAGCATTTAATAAGAACAAATTTATCCATAATCATGAAAAAAAATGTTTCTAGATATGTCACATGCCCATTGTAGACAATGTCTTATATTTTTACCCAATCACAAACTTACACATAATAGAAACTAGCTGAGTACTTCTTTCCTCTAGTATTTTCTATAGATGTAAAACTACTATATATTGACACTATGATTTCTTTTGTTTATTATACATTTTATGAAATTTTATTTATATTTAGTTTTATCCTATTAAAGTTTCACTAATCCAAAATAGATAAAATACATCTGAGGTGTGAGCATGCACATAATTTTGCTAGTTGATAACGTCTAGTTATTCTTCTTTCGATGGATGAAATGTTGTCGACCAATTGAACCACATACCTTTTGATTCCCAATATGTTTTATAGAAATGACTCGTAATGCATGAGTATAAAACACATAAAATGGATGTTGATATTAAAAAGTGAACTTATACATGGTTAGATAATTATTTTTGCAATGTTAATTGCATCAAAGCCTTTTTGTATGAAACCATGATATCCATCTTTGAAAACTTATCCACCAAAATGAACACAATTTTATTATTATACTTTTTCATAATCAATATAGTAATTAAATATATGTTGATGGATACTTATGGTCTAGATATAACTATTAGTGGTGTATAAAGTCTCATCTTCTTTTCTTTGGATTTGCAATGCAACAAGGAATGCCAGACTAGATGCACCACTCCATGTTTATGTGAATGCATGGGAAAGTATAATATTTATTATAATATGACGAAAGTGTTCTTAATTATGAAGTATACCAATATCTTTCTTATTTTGGATCTAAAATTATACTCTGGTGAGGTGTGCCATCAAGAACATAAGTATGTCTAAACTTATAGATAAGCTTGTTGGATAGGTGGCACACTTGGGACTTTTTCACCAACTATAAGGGTGGCATAGGTATTTACTAAGTTATTGTTAGATGATTCGAGAGATACATAAATTATAAAATTATTTCACATTGTGTTCAAAAGTTTGAAAAACACATGAACTGATGGTCGAACAACGAAATTTGTTGCCGTAATATCCTTTTCATTATTTTTCTTTATCACGAGATGGTACTACTAAAAGTAACTCATCTAATTTGTTTGGATTGATCTATTCAAAAAATTTGACATATGTAGGTATTTAAGTAGCTTATGATTGGAATGAAAGACTACCTACAGACCTATAGTTTGATGTTTATATTAATTTAAGACCTTAAAAATAACATACAATTATTTCATGTAGGATACTTAACTTCTCTGAGTGGTATGGGATATAATGTCCATGCTACATGATTAATTTTATAAGTACATAATTTGAAGCATTGGTGTTAATTTCAAATAAATCTTTAATGTATTGAAATTATGATAATAGATAATGTCACAAAAAGGCATTTATTTAGAGCCTAAAAAGTTCATTATTATGTAGTTGTATAATTAAATGGTAATTTTTCATATATGATGTAATTAAAATGACTTGGGATGTCTAAGAACCCAATAAAAAAACATGTAGTGCTATTTGGAAAGTCCAAAAATATCTTCAATTTTATGAAATTGGTGGTGTAGGCCAATCTTAGATCACCTATGATCTTTTGTAGGTTTACATCCATACTGATTTGGTTGATGATATATCCTAATTTTTACAACTTAATATGATGAATGAACATTATGATAAGTTAGATTTCAACTTAGGATTAACGTCAATAATGTCTATGATATGCAAGACATTCTTTAAATGTTCATCCCAAGTATTTTTAGAGATTATATTGTCATCCAAGTAGAAAATGGTGAAGGAGTTGAGAAATAGAAGAAACATATCATCCATTAGGAGCATGAATTTTTTTGGTACATTCTTTAATCCTAAATATGTAACCATATGTTCTTACAATCCTTGTGATGTCTTTAAATTTTTATTTTAGGAACCTAAAGGATGCCCTACAACATGGTGATAACTTGGATTTAAGTCATTTTTGGTGAATTATTGAGCACCTTGGGTTAGTCTATGAGGTTTTTAATGCATGATCAATGCTATCTATTATTCACCATTATTTTATTCATTATGTTATAGTCTCTGTAGAGGTTCCATGCCCTATATTTATTTAGAACAAGAACTATCACTCTTTTAGGGATAAAAACTATGCATGATCTTTCCCTAATTGAGGATATCTTATATTTTCCATCTAACGTCATAATTATCCAAAATGTATTTATGGTATAGAGGGCTATTTGGAAGAGGAGATCCATGAAGTAAATAAATTTAGAGATTTATAGCACATTGTGTAGGGAGGCCTTTTAGTTTTTTAAAGAGTTTAACATATGGCTTAAGTACATTTTTGAGCTATTGATACTATTATGATGTTTTCATAGTGTACACTTTCAATTTGTTCTTGTTCTCATACACCAGTGTTTCAAGAAAAATCATGAGTAGTATGAATTTTTGCATGTGTGAGATGATTTTTTAGAATTGTTTATCATAGAAAAAAGAGACTCTATACGTAGATAATGACTCAAAAATGTTGAAAAATAAATATTCAACATGGATACTCAATTTATGTGTCTTCATTTGATATTTGACTTCAAATTCAAACAAGTATGTTCTTCCTAGTAGTATGTCAGAAACAACAAGATCTATGATTGCACAAGTGAAATTATCATCCATTGGTGTGGCTTTTAATTTCAAGGTACATTGTCACTAGACCTATATATCTTTTCCTAATCAGATCCATCCAAGTGAGTATGGGGAAAATGTGCCATAATGGAATGTGTTATAAGTTGAATAGTGAATTATGAAATGATGGTATTTTAGCTCCCACTATCATTGATTACATGGATATGTTTTCCACTGACCCACATATTTGTGTTGAATAGATGCATGCACTACTCAGAAGTGTAGTGTCATGGTGTTGGTGATGAGAGAGGAAAAACTTATATCATCTTCATCCATGGATGTGGGACCTGATGTAGATTTCACAGGAAATGATTATTTGGTGCACCATTCATAATTTTTATGGGCATGTGAACTATGTGAGTGGCACCATTTTTTACTATTATTTTCTTTTGATTGAGTTAGAAGGCACTATTTATTATGGAATTTTTCAACCTTATTAGGTTAATATACCTTATGGTGTATACATTTATTTTGTGAATGGAGTTGATATGGTGTGTTATGCATAGGTGGGATCTTGTGCATGATGTTAGATAAAGAGGTGAGATATTTTTCATCTTTCTCTTAGATTGAATATTTGAGGTGGTGTGATAATCTTTACACATAGATTAGAAATTTAATAACTCTATATTTTCATGGATATAAGTTTAAATTATTTGATATAACTCAACACTCTATGTTTAAATCATATATATGATTAGTGTGATCATGAAACTCACTAGTTTGGTCTTCCACCAACCACTCCTTAATCTAGCACAACTATTGCAAATTAATGTATTCATCCTCAATGTGTTTGGAAGGATACTACACCTCCTCTAGTGCTTAGATAATATTATTCTAAGAATGAATTAGAATTTAATCATGTGCATGTTATGCATTGAGAGTTTCCCACCAATGAGACACTGACATGGACATATTCAATATTTTGAAGATGATCTTATAATCATTAATAAATCAATTTATTGATATGTATCCTCAATTTGTTGAGCCTAGCAATCCATTTATGCTACACTGATCTTTCCTCCTAACACTAAAATATCAAAATTGACTTGCACATTGAAGGGATTTTACTACTCAAAATTTTTGTAAGTGAACAATAGATAATAAAATGTGAATGTTATGTTGAGTTGAAACATATAATTTTAAATTAAACCAAAGATTTTGGTGCACTTTGCTTCCATTGTGTGGACCTTAATAAGCTTTTAAATGTTTCAAGTTGCCTCATGTTAATTATGGGCATCAACTATCTTGGTCTTCTTATGACACTCTTCTAGTTAGGATGAAACATAAATGGTTTATAATCCTTATTTTTAGTTTTGTGCTCACATGTTGTTAATAATAATAATAAAGATCTATGTTCTAAAACCAATGATCTACATGATGGTCCCTAGCATTGGGTATGCATTGGATAAATACACAATTAAAAATAAACATTGGATTGTAGAATGCTATAGAAAGTTTATCTCTACAAATCTACCAAAGAATATTTGAGATAAGTAGAAGATTGATATGTAAAATGTCACATATTTTCAATGTATAGAATTGGGGAAAATACAAATGTGTATAATGAATCAATAAGTCTAAGACTTCAAGATCTTGTTATCAAATGAAAAATTATTCTTTGTTCATTAAATAGACTAATTTAAAATAATACAAGATGTAATACATGTTTGAATATCAGTGAAATAATAATAATAAAATACTTTTTGTTATATATGTCATCTCTTATCTTTATAGATGTATAGATGTGTAGGTGCATAGATTTTATGGTTGTTATAAAGACATAAAATATGGTTACAATACATATATGTAAAAATATATTATTTAAAATATAGTATTTATAATTGATAATCACTGTTGGAGAGATAATGATGAATTTGATTCATCGTTTATGACCAATTAATGGTTGATTCTAAAACAGGGCATGTTATAGAGGAGACTTGGCATGGATCAAATGTGGAGTGCACCACATGGTGTATCACATGGTAGCATATCCTTAGTAATACAACATTGATGTGTAACTATCTCACACAAGTTTACAAAAATAAGTGGCATACATATAATGAATGTGTAAGTATTTTATTATTGTAAGAAGGTTTAAGGTCATACAAAAAATCATGACGAGTTGCGATCAATTTGATGTGGTATAAGAAATAATATATTATATGGATGATGTGTGGTATTAAAAAATATATGAGTATTATGCATAGTATTAGGAGTGAGGTCACAAAAACTACCAATACTATGAGAAGAGTTATGTAAGACTATAGAAGTGATGAGTGTCTCAGAGTGATTGTGTTGTATAGAAGTTCTTAGGGATATAAAACAAGAGTGTGACATGCATGTAATTTTGAATATAAATGCACAAAGGTATCATGACACTTTACCATATAACAAAAATAATTGGGTGAGCTACATGGTAAATTAGAAGTGTGTGACATGCTACAAGGAGCTACGTCATTTCTACAAATGGCTATAATTTTGTATGATTTATTTGATATGCCCCAAGGGTGATGAAACCCAGTTTTATAAGATTATTTATGAGGATTTTACAATTATAAATGGCTCTTAAGCATGGTGAAAAACTATGCATAGATCAATGCATGGCTTACTACATGTTTTGGGAAGGACTTTGACTCTTTTTTTTGAAGTACTTTAATCATGTGACTTTTGTCAATAATATTTAAATAAATTTTAAAAAAAAAGTATTATCATCTTTAATTCATAAAAAGAGGCTTTAAAAATATATATTTTTTATTATTGTATGTATACATTTATCTTTATCAACTTTTATGAATTTATCAGCTCTAAAACTAATTTCATATTAGTGATAAAATTATAAGAAGTTATGAAGATGCACATTATAACATAAATTTATGTATAATAATATTAATTTTTAATCTAGTTTATAATAAATTGACATATAACATGTTTTGTATTCAACTTTTAATTTGGTTCCCCTTATTTTGTTTTCTATATCCTTAAACTGATGTGGAGAGTATATTTCATAGAGTGTGATCTTTCAAATTATTATTGTTATATGAATAGTTTTTTTAATACAAGAATGGATTTTAAAATTTGATTAATAAATAAAAATATAAATGGATTTGTTTTCCACTTATGTTATATATTGCATATAGTAATGATAGCCATGTCATGGTGAGATCATGCGATCTTATTAATCAAAACATTGATGTGCGAGAAATACATTGAGGCTATGAAGGATTTAGAGTTTATCTTGTATTTTTTATTGAATTTAAAATCATTAAAATATATTTTGTAAGGTGCATGACACATGAATAGATAATAAAACATCATTTTTAATACAATGTGAATGTCATGGTTGAGGAGCCATCGATAAAGAGAAAAGGTGATCGGCTGGTGATTGTCCCTGGAAGATAGGGAGAGTTGAAAGGTATAATTTTCGTGCAGTAGGAGGTGATTTAATCACACACTTAAAAAATTAATAAAATCTACAAAGAAAAGTAAAATAGTTACCAAATAATACTCCAAAAATTAAATATACATTTTCTCTGACCTAACTTACATCTTCAAGACAACTGCTAATAATAATAATATTAACAAAAATTACTTAATAACTAAATAACTTTACTTGAAAAACCAACTACCTTTAAATAATTCCATCTATTCTACTCCACACAATATTCCAAATTTATTCACCTCTTTAATATAGTTATACCTTCACTTTTTAGGTGCCTTTTATGAACATAAATGCCAGAAAAATTAATTTTCTAAAGTAGGGGTAGGTGAAAGTGGTCCAAAATCATTGAAAATAATCTAACATAAAAATTGAAAGTGGGAAAGCCTATGTGATTATATTGTATACATGTGCTCTATGTCATGTGGTGGCCAGACGTAAACACCTACATATTCATGTGGCACCCATTTACATTAGCTAGCTTATTATGCCATAACATTAAATATCTCATCCCATAATCCTCTTCTTTTTGTTGTTTTATAAGATAATGAGAACTATGGAGTTCCAAAGGCACTTATTACATACATGTGAGATAATGAATTTGTCATTGACCATTATAGAATAGAATGGCCTCACAAGGACACATTTCTCAACATTTTCACAATATATAATGAGAGACTCAATGTTTGGTTAGATGTATTTTTTTAATACCCATAATCTAAATTTTCTTTAAATTATTTTCAAATATAAATTATAAAAAAAAAATGTTGAACCTCATGTGAGGTTATTAACTATCTTTAATCTGTAATGGAGAATTTTGGAATACATTTTAAAGATTTGTAAAATTGGTTCTCAAATTTAATGTCATTTTTACATTTACAATTTTATCCTCTATTTTAATAGAATGATTTTCTATTTGTATCAATAGGATTTGATATTAGATCATTGTTGAAATATTTTTCCAAAATTTTAAAAAGTTTTAATTCTCAAAATTTAGAGTAATTTTTACATCACAATTTCATCCTTTGTTCTTTTAGAACTATCAGTCAGTTATGCTAGAAGATTGAAATACACTTTAAATATTTATAAATATAAATAAGAAGGTTACCTACTAACAAGTAACAAACTTATACTACTTTCAAATATTTTAGACATAACATAAATTTTAAATTGATGTGTTTAACTTTAATATTATTATTTTTGTCTGAATGTAAGGGTTTGGTGAATGCTTTTTGCTCTACATTAAAATTTGTTAACAGTTGAGTTTTGAATGTATGTAATATTTTAAATATTATGACAAATATCAATATTTTAAATCTTATCTCATGTCAGTGACTAGACCTTAAACACGATTTGTGTTGATACTATTATTGTTTTTAATAAAATAGTGCACGATCACTACAAAACCATAAAAATGCTTAGAAAGTGAGATTGATAAAAAAATATATTGTTCATTACTTTTGTGTTTTTGGTTTCAAACCATTGTGAGCTAAGTATTTATCTAGTGAAGTTAAAAATATTAATATTGAAAGGTAGTATTTGAAAGTCAAAAATCTTGCTCAACCACTGACACATTAAACCAAACTAGAAAACACTATGGAGAATGGTTCATCCAATTTAATAAGCAAAATTGTAGACTGTATCAACATCAAAATGATGAGGAATAGCAATTTTTATGTCTTGTGTGAGATGAATCTAAGGACTTCCCCCATCATATAAGCCTCTCACTAATAATAGCCTTTTTTACTCTCATAGTTGGTTTTTTTTTTTAAATATCAATCAAAAGGTGACATTTCACATCAATCATTTGAAATCCATCATATATATCCCTTCATATAACTCTTTGTGATAATTAAAATCTCAAAAAAATTATTAGTGGGAGTTAATTGTGGGATATTTAAACTTTATTTAATAGCACTCAATCTACATTATGAATTCACCCTATTCGAGGTAGAAAATCAATAAGATCTCACCATCCTACATTGAATATCATGTTTTTCACATTAAACAAGCCTATACCTAGTTGTGTCACACATAACTAGTTTGGATTTTCACAATCACTTACCTATATTATATCACACTAGTATGCATTTACATGTATTTTTAAGGAGAAGAGTAGATGCAATGTTATTAACATAGTATGTATGTTATCATTTTATAATGCATGTTATTAAATTTTCCAAATTTTATGGTGTAAACAAAATGATAAATTCAAAGAGAAGGAGAATGGTTCATAAGACAAGGATCATTACAAAAAGAGGAAGAATAGTTGATGACGCAAATTAAAAAGTGAAGAGGCTAAAAATTCACACAAACAACATGAACTACTACACACACAATACCAGTTCCTTTATTAACCAAAAAAGTATTCATCCAAACCCAATGGATTATACCTAAAATGGATCACCCTATGAGGGATGTTGAAAATAATGCATACATCACTAGAGGTGTGATTAAAAATGGGGAATCCCTATAGCCACATTCAACTATTAGTTTTTGGGTATTAAAATTATCAAAAAAGTGGCCCATCAACCATTTTGGGAGATGAGGAAGAAATTGAGGTTGTTCAATGGTGAAAAGATATTACAAAACTTGATCATGGACTTTAAATTATATAACTCAGGTTATATATAACACATATATGTGTAAATAGGCCCAACCCTTCAAGGATGGAATAATTGGAAAGTCTTGATGGGTTAGAATTAATAATAGTCACCTAGACTTGTCGATTAGATCAATTAAAGGCTTGGATAGTGATAAATAATTTCAACTAAGGCTTTTCATTATAGATGAGTTTTAAAATAACCTGGAGGTTTTTGAAACTAACCACTATAAACCTTGTAAAATTTGGAATTATGATGAAACTATATTGCACTTTAGTAAGAATATTGGTATGTGGGTGATACCAAAAAGAGGACATCGAAGTCTTAATCACTTAATTCAAAGAGCATGGAATGGATCACCATTCTCGCTTTTATTGATGAAACATACCAAAGAGTTCATGATTTATATATTTTAAAGGCAAAAATAAATGTAATAAACTAAATTACACACTACAAACTAGGAGCATGTATGGTATCCCAACCTCATGCTTGCATGGAAAAATTATTATTTCTAAATTGAATACACCATTTCAATGGATCAATATCAAGTGGAGATTTTCCTTCCAATAGGCATCTATTGATTTTTTATGGGCACAAGAGTCACGTAGAAATCAAAACTATTGAATAGGCTAAGAGTTCAGGAATTGATCTTGTTAATTTTATAGCACAAAGTTCCCATGAGCTACAACCATTGGATGTGGGTATCCTGTCACCATTAAAAAGGTATTTCAAAATTGAAAGTCAAAGTTTATCTCTCAAGATTGCAAACCTAAGATCAATAGGTTTAACTTGGCTAAGTTGGGTAGCTTAACTATCAAATGTTCTCTTTCTATAAAAAATATAAACTTGGTTTTTAAGAGGACAAATGCATGTCCACTTAAAAAATTATAACTTGTAAAATTGGAAAGGAAAATAATCCAAGTTTACAAGTTAATCCAAGTTCCAAGTTTACAAGTTCATAAATAATCCAAGTTTAGTATGTGGCAAACATGGAACTTGGAACTTGAGATCAATATGTTCATAAATAATCCAACCAAACTAGGTCAAGGGTAGCATAACAAGGCGTAAACTTGGAAATTTTTAATGCATATGTTCAATGTCATCCCCTCATGTAGTTGGACCTAATGAAGATTTGGTGCACTACTGTGTTTTTACAAGGGATTTTCGTGATTATGATGATGAAATTAATCCTATATAATCATAATATATTATATAAAATAAAAATTAAGAACTTAAATATAGTTAAAATACGTAAAATATAGAAATCTCAAATTTAAATATTTTCCTTAAACTACCAACAAAGAAGGTTGTGCATAATTCCCCTCGATTATCAAATGGTGTAGTTAGATTGAGAAACTAGTCTTAAATTTTAATTTTAGATGAATTTTTTAAAATATTTCATGGCCATGTAACATAAAATAAGGAAAAAGAGGAAATTAAGGACATGAGAAAACAACAAAAATAAGATAAGAAATCAATAAGAGAAATTAACATGGATTTAAATGAGCAAAAATATATATTTATGCACAACTGTGCTCCCCACCTATTCTCATTCCTAGTATTAATTCAACATGGGAGACAATAAATATATATAAAAATGGATAATATTCAATTGTTGCGTTTAATAAAACCTACATTAGGTGTTTAAAAATAATTAAAATGTTATGTGGTGGTAGATAAATAGCAGTTAAGTAGTAGTTATCAACCTAATGTTGATAAGGAGGATAAGTAATAATAATTTACTTTTTACCATAAGAATTTGCTTAAAAAAAATTAGCAATGAAAAGGTATTCCTTAGTGCATCTTTT
Source organism: Torreya grandis (assembly GCA_037957365.1). Classification (NCBI taxonomy): domain Eukaryota; kingdom Viridiplantae; phylum Streptophyta; class Pinopsida; order Cupressales; family Taxaceae; genus Torreya; species Torreya grandis. Next base: position 2,072,900 of record JARHVA010001268.1, read on the forward strand.
TATACATAGATTTAAGAAATATAAATATGAATAATATTTCTTTAATAACCTCAAGCCATGAATAGTGGCACTACATAAGCCCCATATCCTTCAATATTATTTTATCACCATAACATGATTTAGTGGCAATACATATACCCCAAAACATTTAATATTATTTTATATTTGTAAAAATGAGAGATAATCCTCTTTAATCCAAATATAGAGTACAATATGTATTAAATATTTTTACTAATGAAAAAAAAATTACCATTCACAAGATAATTATTAATAATCATTGAATAAATATACATATTATTTAAAATAAATAGGTATTACATATAGAGGGTCTCATATCATTCAATATTATTTTGTCATCATAACATAGTGTAGTCACACTACATATGCCCCACAACATTTAATATTATTTTATATTTGTGGAAATGAGAGATAATCCTCTTTAATCCAAATGCATAGTATAATGTGGATTAAATATTTTTAATAGTGAAATAAAAATAATAACATCACCATTCACAATATGTATTTAGATAGAACACATTTTGAAAGGGATCCACAAAGAATTCAAACTTCCTCAATAGGCCACCTATCACTTTTTGATAGAAACATGTTAGTTTGTGCAACTATTCTTCTAAAGTAAATCCATTTGTGTCCCAACCAATCTTATCTACTACTTATCTTGATAGTGTGTTTCCTACCTACATAATCCAAGAGGAAACAAGGGCATAGAGCACTAAGTCCCTATGGGGAGTTTGAAGTATATACATTGTAAAGTAGTCAAAAATATGTATGAAATTTTTCATGATAGGTGTAGAACAGTTAACAAACATGTTTTCAAATAAATTGTATGGAGAGTGGATTATATATAGTGGATGCCTAGAGACTCTTGTAAACTACCATAAATAAATCATTATAAAATATCAACTTATTACCATTGATACTACAAGCAAAAAAATTTGAGAAATTGAATGTAAATTTGTAGATATCATGTGGGATGGTGTGTTACAGGTGACTAAATATGGCAAGATTACAAAATTTGAAAATTGCATAAAGTAATTAACATCGCTATCATGACCATTATGCCCTATCTAGGAGTAATTGATTATTTTATAACTGAGTGAAGTATAAAAGAACATATAAACTACAATGATTTCATTTCTTTGACCTAGCATTCAATTATTGTTAAAACAATAGATGATATATCATTTTTTTAACATACAAACTAAAATATGTTTCATTACATCTAATTTAAAAAAATCATAATCCTAATAAATTCCACATAATAATTATTTTCCTCAGACTCATACTCAAACTCAAGATAAAAAACTCAATAAAATAAAATAAATACTATGAACATGGATTCTCAATGTACCTAGACTGATCTTGGTCGTAATTAGCTAGGAGTAAGCACTAAAAAACCCAGGATAAACCCAAATAAAAAATCATTTTTAAAATTTTTTACTATTTTTAAAATCAACATATGTGTTTGGCTTCAATTAAAAACTAGAACAAAACCCACAAAATATGAAAACCCTGATATAAAAACCTTGAAATCTATCATGTCTATATCACTCAAATATTAAACATGTTTGTATTTCACTTCTAAATCAATAAAAAGGGTATTTATAAATTCTTGGGTTGGAATGAAGTAACTAACCAATAGTAACAAAATAGGGGTTATACTGCATACGGTCGTGGGCACGACCTCTAGGCTTTTTTATTATCTTGTTTGATAACCTTGGTAGTCTTCCCTCTCATCTTCCCTTCTCAATCAAATAATAAATACACTTTACCTACTTTGGATACATTTACATATTTAAAACTAAAAATATATATTTGACATTCCTAGTGATTACAAAGAATAAAGGGTTTCGATCTTACCATTTTGGTTTGCTTACAAAATTAATAAAGAAGGAAAAAAAATTAATTTAATTTGTCTAATATTAAATTAATATATTCATAAATATGTGTCACTATGTCAGTGCAAAAATTAAGGAAAAAATCCCATGGATATAAATTATCTTGTGGTAAATGAGATTGGAAGGGATATGAAGAGCTTGACTATACCTATGCCTTAGGTCTCACTAACACCATCATTCACCTCTTTTAGATGATGAATGTGGCCTAATATTTTAAGTAGTGGATAGAAAGGAGAGATTTTCATTATGATTTTGAGATTGATTCCTTGGATCAAGTGATCCATTGCCCTTCCTAGCCAAAGAAACATATTGCCCCTACAACTGCTATCATGACGTTTGGGAAGAACATACAAATAATGTATCCAATTAGGGAGTGTTATATAATATTATTCAATATACCTACTTATATTCCTTGTAGGTTCCCTATGAAAAACATTGTCAAATTTCCTAACACCAAAAATAAATAACTTTGATTGGTCAGTGCATCAGAGAGTAACAAAGATTTAACACATAATTCCCTCTCAGATTAATAATATGATGTTTGTGTAGATTATTTGAATGAAATGAGGATGATGAGAAGTCTGGATCATAATAGGTTAGTGCCAAAAATACCTTACCAGGCATCTACTCTTTAATCAAATGAATTTTGAATTCTAGAATTTCTATGAAAACTATTGGTTGAGTGTTTTTTTCTATTTATTATATTTTTATTTGAGATGGGACAAGATAGTGGATCATCTATAAGAACAATAAATTATATTTACCTTTTTATAAAATTTATAATTAATTACAAACTTGAGTTAGATGAGATGATTAAAAAATGGTACAATTTAGTTTTTTCCATTTTATGTCGAGTCTCTCACCTAAATATTTGCACATTTTGAGGCTAAGCATTATAATTTAATTGGTTGGGATTATTAAAAATTTGAGAAACAAACATTTATTTGTGTAATATTTTAAATAAAATAAACTGGTGATAAATTTTACTAGTTTTGATGATGAGGGCATAAATGCACCCAAGATATTAAAGAGGTAGCATGTCAAGTTTTCTAATGAATTCTTCAGAATTTTTCGTTTAATATTGAATTAAATTTATTTTTGATATTATGTTATTAAAATAAGAAAGCACTGTATTGGAAGTTACTAAAGCAGGCTCCTTGAAGGGATTTGTTGAAGTGACAAATATGTCAATAAAAAGAAGTTTGGAAGTAGATTTTATATAAAGGGAGAGGACTCAATAGTTAAGTGGGGTCTAATAGCTAAAAATCTATTTGGGGATGTGGGGTCCAAATATTGAACTTTTTAAACTAAAATTATATTATATTTTCATTAATTACAATTATATTTATACCTAGTATTTGACCATTGATATTCTACCCTCATTCATATGAAATCTTAAATGTGTACACAAGATATTGAACTATTATTAGTACACAATATTTGAGATATAAATATCATAATGAATAAACACAAATATTGAGTTTAGTGATATAGATTTTTATATTTCTTATCAAATACAATATGTATTTTTGCTTACTATCAAAAGTCAAAATCCTATCAACTTAATACTTGAACATCAGCAAAGTTTCTAAGAACTTATGTAAATATACATCCACTTTGTCTTCATTTTTAATTTAAAATTTCAAACCATTGAATATAAACATATTCCATTCCATACTCCAATAGGTTTACTTGCATAACTAAAAATGGATACATTTCTCACCAAATTATTTAATGCAATCTAAAATAATTGAAAAAAAATTCAATCTAATCAAAATTAAATGAAACAATGGGATGCAAGTTCATAGATCATAATAACTTTCAAATTTTAATCTCAAGTTGTATATATAAGAATCCTTATTATGTTTTCTTATTTTCATACCTCTCTTTATATAGAATTTTGATATAAGTTTTTTGGTATTTTAACAACTACACCAATAAAAGGTAAGAAAGTGGTAGACATAGTTCAATAATTTATAGTATTTCGTTCCAACTTTATATAATTTATACACTTTGTTTCTCATTGGTGTTTAGCTTAGAGGCCTTTAATCTAATTTTTGTAATAAAAAACTTTGATACAAATGATAGTATAATATTAGACCAGTGCTTTTAAGATCAAATATTATGATGAAACAAATTTAATAATGCCATTAAAATACCATCCAATGTAATATCTAAACTCTCTATCCTCATCTTTGTTTCTATCAATTTTATCTTTTCTATTTCTCCTTCTTATCTTTCCTCTCAATTTTTATAAGATTGAATCGATTATAACTCCATAAAACATTCATTGTATCCCAAAAAGAAATATATATTAGAAATCATTTCATTACTATACTTCTTAGTTGAACATGCATTATAATTGGTGTGTCATTATATTATTATAAAAATATTCTAAAGGCCTCATAAAAATTAATTTAAGGATAAAATAGGTCATAAAACACATCCCACATTTTTTGTATCTTCCTAGATGTTACTGTGCTATCAATTTTTTGAAAAATGGAATCAATATTTGACAAATCCACATAGGATTTTAGAAAAATGAGTGATATTTTTTAATCATTAGACCTTATGAATATATTAATTGATTATGCTTCTACATGTCTAATTTTAATAGAAATATATAACATATGGTGCTGATTTTTTATCAACATCAAGTCTACAATTCTAATGAAATGCTCAAGTCAATGTGAGATTTTTGGGTTCTCTTTGTCTAGATCTAAAAATCCTAGTTCTATTTTATAGTCGTAATGATTATTTATATATCTATGTGAAATCATATATTATTATTAATAAATATATTATCACCTACTATTAAACGAAAAATTATTTATTTAATTAGATCTAATTTTAATATCTTCAGTAAGGTTATATTTGTTTATAATATTCATGAATAGATGTCATGTAAATTAATGTAGACATTTTTAACCATATATTTTTTGTGAATTCTTCATTTTATTAAATGATTATTATTTTTATATGATAAAATAATTTTGTAGAAAATCATAATGTGTAGGTTCATGGATTTGTAGTTTTTTAAACTCAATATTAAGATTAGAATCTCACAAGTGATTTAATTAGAGACAATATCAAAACAATATAAAAAATGGATTAAAGGCCTCGAAGCTAAACATCAATTTGATTATTATAGAGATAATATCAAAATAACTAATAGGTGAATCACATAACTTGAATGAATATGATTATGACACATGGTTCATACATAGATTATATACTTATCTTATCCTTTAGATATAAGGTGACTACCAATTTTTACTTATCCTCACCTAGGGGGTGGGGAGCATATTAATGGGGGCATGCATAAGAGACATGGCTTCCACATTTTCTAAAGTTTAAAATATGTAGATATACATTCAGGGCATGCTTTATAAACATTATTCAACACTTACACTAGTTTCAATTTCAGACATACAATGGAGGGCATCTTATGGAAACATGATTTCTACACATACACATTTTTCAAGTTGGTCAAAATTAATAGTTATATTATTTAAATATACATTTGTGGTAATATTTTATACATATGCACCATTAATATACCTAATTTATAGCATGTGACATATATGAGGTGCATATGCTATGAAAAAGGCACCTAAAGTGAAAAATAAAAATCAATTTCAGATTATAAAACACTTTAATATATTGACATCACCCACTAGGTTGGACTTTTATGGACTGTATTGAACCAATATACTATATTATTTGGTTAATTTTTGGAATGATTGAGGTGATTAAATCACTCAATATCACCAATTTTATAGGTTTCACTTGATTACATAATGCAACCTCACCATATTTATAGTATGGGTTGACTTGGTTCACTCATGCTCACTAAGTTATAAGTATGATTGGGTTGCATAGTTGAGATAATTTCAACTATCAAGGGCCAAGTAACCTACAGACATAAGGTTGGGGTAAGTTTTATCTTTCAATATATGTATATTTATGAACTTTACAAATTGGTATTTATCCCATTCTTAGTTTCAATGGTTCATAATGATATATCTTCTCAAATCAAATCACCAAATTTCAAAGGGATTGTATTGATACATATGTATACTCCTAAACCTTACTCTTTTTATTTTTAATCAATTCATATGCTTTTAATTTTAGATTATATGTATAAATTATACATTTTAACATGATCTTGGTTTTAATTCAGTCACCATAAAAACACTCAATTTGGACACACATGAAGACAAGGTGTGTTATACACACTTGGATACATAGTTAGATTCTTTTAAACTAGAAATTCCATTACTAGATTTTATTTTATTTTTAATTTATAATTTTTTTTTTTAAGCCGGGGGCAGGGGGGAAGTAGACATTATGTATGATTTATATATAACATTAGTATTTTAAACTTAGAAAATAAATAGCATGGATGTACCTTTAGCTTCTATACCTTTTTGCTAGCAAAAGGATTGCATACACAATCTCTTTTTTACCTGTTGCTTATCTCTTAGTCTGACCAATTTTATTCTGACAACTCAAACCTTATATCATACCTTGAATGCTGAAAATTATCTTATGTCTTTAAAATTTATGAACTTGTGCCTATTTTCAATCTTTTTATTTACTTGTGTCCTAGTCAGACGTCTATATTGACAATAGTGTCCTATTTCAACGTAAGTGTTGAGTGCCTTAAATTTATCAAATTTAAAATTGAAACATACATGCATGGTTAGCCTAATCAAATTAATGTGATATTTTATCTAAAAGCATTGGTATATATGCATGATCAATCTTCATTCATTCCTCACGTAGTAATTTCTTACCTCTTAAAAGGAAATTTAGAAAAGGAATTCAATCAAACACTCAAGTGAGAGAAAACTTCCCTATTTTACACTATTTCCATATCAATCTTAGGAATAACACACTATAGGATTGAGGTAATAAAGGAACATCCAATGAGCCATATGTGCCAAGTTACAAAATAGGTAACTTTATGTATTTGATTATCACACATTACATCCTTATGCACACATAATCCAATAAGTATGGGATAACTACATAAGTCTGAGGCCCTCTTTAGAGTATTGGAAATGAAGGCAATGTTCATTGATAGAGGGATATCTAGGGTAGGTCAACATTATGCATCTAATAAATTATTTCTACCAAAACAATTATGAAGATGAAGAACTAGGGTTTTTTTATTTGACAAGGAGAAATAACCCATGATACATATTTGACTATACTAGAGTGAAGGTAATACAAAACCCAAAATATTCCACATGGTCCTGTCCAAATCTAATAGGTATTTTATACAACACACCTATGTCTAGGTTAGACATAATAATCAACATAATTGGTTGAGTTCAATGGAAGTGTTTGACACCACAAATGTATAATTTCTAAAATTAGATGGACTGATGTAGGGCACTGATCCAATTTATTTCCTTCTTGTTTCATATCTAGATGTGTATTAGCATCATAACCAACTAAGTATCTTATTTTCATAATCATTTAATATATAACATAGATTTAATTTCTATTTTTTATGAGTTTGTAAATTAATTGGCCTACTTTAGGGATAGTCTACCATGCTTGTGCCTTAGGCTATATATACCCCTTTAACCCTAGATTCCCCAATCTAGCTTTTAGGGTTAAACAATGGGATGGATCATTTACCAAGCTAAAACTCACCTTTATGACACATGTGAGGATAAATACCCTTCTAATAGTGTTGTGTGTATAATAAACATACATAATAAGGAAAACCTTAGTAGCAAATGATAACCAAGAGCATGATAACTACTTGTGATGGTAAAATGTGTATGGTTTTTTGCACATTCATATGTGACCACATTAAATTATGTTTAATTTATGCGCAAATAGGTATGATAGGAAAATATTATCTCTAAATAGTGACTCATGTACACCCATATACATATTTATGTTGATATTTTGTGTATGTCCCTTCTACACAAAAATTAACATAGAAAACCTAAACCACTTACAACAAAGGTAAATACAAATGATTTTGTGTACACTCATATATGATCAACATAATTTTGTTTAAATTCAAACCTAAATATGTGTGATTTGGGATACATTGATCAAATTGGTGATCTTCACACAACCAACCACCCTTTTATGTCAATTTTGTATGTGATTATATCTCTTATGGACAATAATAAATAGAACACAACCATAACCACTTTCAATCACAAAATAAATAGATGATTTTTGGTAGATTTGTGCATGATGGATGTAATTTAGTTTGTATTTAGGCCCAAATAAGCATGATTTTATAAACATCGATTAAATTAGTGAGCCATGCATACCTAACTACCCATTTATGTTGATTTTGTATGTGATTTTGTCCCTTATTTTGTAAAATGGAAACAAAAACACCATAACCACTTGAGATTGAGGTGAATGTAGATGATTTAGGTCATACATGTGTTTGATGGGAAGATTTTATGTCAAATTGAACACAAATAGGTGTTATTATGGAAACATATGTCAAATTGATGACCTACGCATACCCAACCACCCCTTATGTTAATGTTCCTTGAAACTATGTCCCTTATTATCCAAAATTGAGTCAGTAACACCATATCCATTTTCAAATAGGTAAAATATAGATACATTTTGAAATAAAATTATGTGAATAGGCCAAACTATGTCAAATTTAAGCCTAAATAAGTGTGATTGTGATAATTTAGGTTGAATTGGTGACTCATGCATACTAAACCATTCATTTATGTTGATATTAGGTGTGAGTACATCCATTATATGCTAAAATCAACACAATAAAGCCTAAACCACTTGTGTCAAAGTTAGATTTAAATGGTTTTGGGCAAATCCATGGATGATAAATCTAATTTTCTTTAAATTTGATCTAAAATACATGATGTTGGGGAAAATAAGGCTGAATTGATGACCTATGTACACTAATCCACTCCATTACGTTTATTTTCCATGCAATCAAGTCCATTATATTCCAAAAATTACTCAACATCACTACATACACTTATGATTAGGGAAAAACATATAATTTGGGCCAATTCATATATTATAGGACCAAAGTATATGAAACTTATCCCCAAAAATATGTGATTGGGGTAATGCATAGGTAGATTTTATGACTTTCACACACCCAACCATTCTTTTATGTCAATATTACCTAGAAATATATCTCTTATATAGGCTAAATTCAACATAAAAAATATGAATCAATTATAACTAGGGTAAATATGAATGATTTAATGCATAATCATGTGGGCTTTGAGTTAGAAAGATGAATATTCTAATTCTCATGAATGTGGAATAACACCTAATATAATAACCATAAAAGGTGGAAAAATAATGGGTTTGATGCTAAGGATGTTAAGTTTCACTAGACTTGAATGTATATCACCTATAACAAAATATTTAACCAGAAAATGGGTTCGCTAGAAATAATGCCATGGTTATTAAACAAACTCATACATACATTAACCCAAATAGATAAAATCCACACTATTATCAATGTATCTATATTCTTCTTGCATGATCAAAAGAGAATGAATAATATGCATGCTCCCATCATGATTTCATTGCTCATAGATTTAAATCAAAATAAATATATGAATTATCATGATTTTATGAAAACAAAAAATTTCATTCAAATCAGGACCCCTTTAGCATTCTAATATAAATTATAATTACCAAAAAGTGAAAAAATATGGTACTTTAAAGACATACACACCCTAATTACAAGGGGAAACTAAATGAGCTAGGGGCATAGGTTGCACTCCTAAAAGACCTATAAATCTTATGTTAAGGACAAAAAACTTTTGACACTAAAATAAATGTAATAGAGGGAGAAAGAGGAGACATGTGTAAACACTAAAATTTAATCATTAAGTGATTAAAATTGTCTAATCTTGACATCTCTACCTCACGTGGTCTATTCACCATTTTCTTAACCAACAATCCTTATGGGAGCCTTAATTATTCTATTCATTGTATTTCAAACACTTATAATATCATACAAACATCCCTATTCACCCATATTTAACCTACAAACCACTAAAAAAATAGTTCCAATAACCTATATCCTCTTAGGACACCATCATACTAGGTAAACAGGGATTAAGTGTATCATTGTCCTCTTGTATTCTCTTATCCCCTATACTCTAATGACCACATTTAGGGTGGGGAACATTTCAATTTTACCATATTTCATTTTTAGTTAAGTAATGTTAATATTTCAAATTTGGTGCTATATAAGCACATCAAGGCCACTCATTACAACACTTAGTCACTTAGAAATTTACACTCTCTACAATCTACTGCACATTGAGTAAAATAATGTTATTTATTCAAATTTTAGTTATCAATTATTAATTAGTTATAGGACATGTTTGAAGCTATTTTATTATAGGTCTAGGGCATCCATTATAAAACATTTCACTCAATCTCCTATTTATATTCATGTAGTTACAAAATCATAGATCACATAGTCACTCTAAGAGTGATAACTGCATCAATCTAAGGTCAATTTCAACTATAAAGGCATCACTCAAATTATATGTTGTTCTATAAGGATATCTCACTGATTCCTCTAACTATATTTTGCCTTTCACATTTGATATCAATCTAATTTTTGTATAGGAGATATGTTTTTATTATTGCAGGCTTCTACATGGAAAAATTAATTCACAAACGTTAGCACCATATAGACTCAGAACAGTGCAAGCAACTAGATCAAAAAATCACTCACATAGTCAAATAGGGCATGGCCATATTTAATAAATAGAGTTTTACTATGCCTCTATCTCTATAGCATGGAAATGACTATATTCTGTTTTAGCTTATACTTTTAGCATGATATAGTTCAAAGGTATTTTCAGCCTATTTTACATTATCAATTAGCATGCATAGCTAGTGACACTCTGATTTGAGATAAATACATTTACCTATTATGAATTTATTATTTATAACTCATTTCCACTTCTGAATTTTTTTTTACTCTACATTTAGATTCTATACTTTACTATATTATTTAATGTAAATCAGATTTCAAAGTATAAGTATTTTTATTCCATTTCAAGTTTAAATATTTATTAAATAATTTGGTGAAACTATAATTTATTTTTAGAAAATTATTTGTTTTTACTTAATTTTTGTGTGGTTTAGGGTTTCATTTGAATTTATGGTTTCACGAAAAAAATATTCCTTACATAAAAATATATTTTGATATTTCTTTTCATTTTTTCTATTTATTGATACTTTTTTTTATGCATGTGTTTTGATAGTTATAAAACTACTTAGTGACTATCATTATAGACTACATGGTGGTCTATTTTATTAAAATTATGATGTGAAGGGTAATTCTCCAATACTCATAGCCATTATATAGAACTAAAAACAAAATTTAGTTTCCATGTACCTCACATTATTTTCAAATGCATATGATCCCTTGTTTACACTATATGAAGCCTCTTTTATCTATTTGATTTATTGTGCATCTAAGATAAGTATATCACCTAGGAAATTTACTCTCACCATACCATTATAAATAGGGTTAGTGGGTTATATGCATGATGAACCTCTTAAATTAGTGTTTCAAACCATTGAGTTAACACTAATCAATAAACGATCAAGTATATTTGAGAACTCACAAAATCAATCAAATCCTTGCCTACATCACCCTTATACTTTGGTTTTTTCTTGTATTATGGCATAATGGGTACAATGATAAAATTTTATTTCATATTGCACATACAATTATGTAATTCCTTGACACTTCTTATATTTCTTCAGCATACAAATTATTTATTTATTACATGGTTCAAGAATTAAGTGACAAAGGAAGCAACATCTCATGACCTTCCTAATTCAAATAATCACACTACTATATCATGCCATTGTTCTTCTTAAATAAATTTTGTCAAATATATAATTACTTGGGAGCAAGAAGAATCATATGTTAGGCATTGTATAAAATTGGCATCTTCAAAATATCTTTCTTTTATTAATCCACATCCTCTTCAAGTGTGCATTATAGCCCCCACTACCAAAACCCATAGTCAAGGATAAATAAATAGCATTCAAGCTACATAATTAAGGTAAGATATTCATAAACATCGATAAAATATTGACTCATTCTTATATCTTTCTAGACATGAACACAAACAAAGTGTCCAAGATAGTATTTCTAATGTTTCCAATTTTAAAATTGCATCCAATCCTAATTCTATACCCAAAATTACTTCCATAACATCATCCTTTGGATTTAAAACATCATTTGGTTTCTAATAGGTATCCATTCCTATGCCCACTAATTGTACTTAATCTCTTCTAACTATATCTACTAATAGCAATCTTCATCATATAATTCTATCCTTGAAAGCTAAGTTAACCCAACTTGAGAAAACACTTTATCACACTAGCCCATCCTTATATTCATGTTCATTATTACATAACCCTTTGTCACCAAAAATTAAATCTTATCCATTACCATTTAGCTTTTTGGATCCTAATCTTCATCTCTATGAAGGGAAAGGTGATCATGGACAACATTTGAATTCATTCCATGAAACTTATCTAGACCATTTAGATAATGAAAAATTGTTGATAAATATTTTCCAAAGAAGTCTCAAAGAATTTTCTCTTAGATGGTTTTATGATCTTCCTCTTTAATCATTAAAAAATTTCTATCCTTACAAAATTAATTTTTTTTTCAACTTTTATATCAATATTAGTGAGAAGCTATCATATGCTTAAATTATAAAGCTCAAACAGTGGTCTAATGAAAAATAACTAGTGAGCATGTTCTAATAAGATACAAGATTATGCTAGCAAAAATGAAAAACCAAATGGCTCAGAATGAGTTTCAATATATTTTAAATCATAGCTTGTTTTCTCCACTCAAAGAGTTAATTGTGTTTGATATGTTTAAATCCTTTGATGAACTATGCCACACATTCAAAGAACATGAAGTTAAATTGATTATTTTGAACAATCTCAATTACATGTCAAATTTTCCTTCACTTCAAATATGAAATTTCAAAGCAATCCAAATTATGAGATGAAATCCATTGAAAGAAAAAAAGAAGCTAAGATTATAGTTAATTTTATTTCACAACAACCAGAAAAACTTCAATTAAAAGCTTCTACAATTATAAATTTAAAATGTTAAAATAACATCCTCATGTATTGGTTCAAAATATAATTTAATGTTATCTTATCACTCTTCCTCCACCATTGGAAGTAAATATGTCTAGACCACAATCTAAAATATTTGACGACAATGCATTTTTTTATTACGATACATGTATTAAGAATTCCAACAATAAATTCATCGAGCTCAATCACAAGATATAACCTCTTATTAATGATAAAATTATTGATATTATCACACCTAATGAATAATCTAAGCCAAAAACCAAAGAGAATCAAAGTTGAAAATATCCAGATATCATTTTCCAAATCATGAATCGCAAGAAAACAAGGAAAATTTTGAAGTATATCATACCCTCCTTATTAATATCAAAATATACTTGATAAAATGAATGGTGTAATTATTGTAAAACAATCATCATTCCCTATAATCACATTTGATGATAGTGATATTGATGGAGATAATTCAGATAGACAAAATTATTCATTTGGGCATATGTTGATAGGCAACCCATACCTAGTGTTATGATAGCTAATAAATCAAATATAAATGTGTCCACCATAACACTACTTCACTCTCTTGATTATACATATCATGATTTATAACATACTACTAGAGTTGTTAAACCTTTTTATGGACACACACAAGATACTTTTGGTCATTTAATACTACCTTTACAAGTGGGAACTATCATAATGGACACTCCATTTCTAGTTATACTGAGTACAAAGATAATTGATATGCTATTAAGGTTCCCTTAGATACAAAAAATAAGAGTAGTAGTTTCTATAATGCATAAATGACTCCAATTTATTTATGATAATTATGTGGTCAAAGTTCCTAGAATCCAATATGAATATCCCTTGCCACATATGTTATTTATTCATCCTATAAAATAGTTGGTCGACATAATTATTGAGAGATATGATAATGAAATAGTCTTTCCACCTATTCAAGAACATGATTTAGATATTATAGAGCAAATTAAAAAACATGATACAATTGTATATGAGCATATTACATAGTCAACTTCTCCATGTATGTAAAAACATCATCCAATTACATAAAAGGATATTATACAATTAGCTGAACATTAACATATCATAGAAATGATTCATTCATCTACTTCAAATCATGATACAGTTACACATAAGCACAATCAATTTATTCCAAAGAGCATGGAACATTCTCCTAGGAATAAAGTAGCACACAAAAACAAGGATTCATCTCCTAAGGCCCAAAAGGTTATTCAAATAGCTTCACCAAAAGTACATGTTTCTACACCTTGTTATACTACACATGAGGATATATGTTCTTATGGGTAAATGAGAAGTTAGTCAAATGATTATGTTATGCATATGATTTTTATTCATATTTAAAGGCATCTATAGTTTCCATTTCATATCTACAAAAAGTCACCCCATCATATCATATTGCAAGATATGCATACCCATATACTATCGATGACATAATTGGTTAGCTACTAGCATCTCCCTGTGTACCTATATTGTTTCCATTTATTTCATTATTACTTTTTCCAACCCTTATCTAAGCATTCTTCTAGCCCTTGGATTTATCTTCAATTTTAGTACTTTCACTCTTAATTTTCAAACCTAATTTGATCAATCCATGTAATCATCCTCCAATTCTTATCAATGAACAATATTTATGGTAGTATACATGTTTACTATTGTATACCTTCCATGAGCACACAAATCTTCTTTCCCATTGGGGGCATGCATATTTTATATTTATATCAATCATTTATCCTACATTGCTATGACATTTACACATACATAGGGTGTACATTTCTTGCCTTCCATCTTCCTATAACACTATGTTGCATATTATTCAAATCCCTCCTACTTATTTTATTTTTGAATCTCTGGTTCTTTGCATTTTTTAATATTTTTCAATTTCAATCTTGTAAATTTACATTCCAAATATGGAAACAATACAAAAACATTCATACATTAAAAAATACAAAAAATCAAATTATTTTCAAAAATCCAAAATTAGGACCTGTAATCATTTAACCACATTTATACATTGATTTATTTACATATTACATTTATTTCATGTTAATAAAATAACATATTTCATTTAGTTTTCAATACATAATGTTTTTCATGAGGTTTATGAATGTTATACAAGACATACTATTACATGGTTTCTATGTTCGGCCTTCCTTTTACTCAAAAACCTTGATAGGTTGGGAACATCTCTTCATTCTCCATAAACACTTCAACATATTGTATCTAGACACAACCTTCCTACAATGATGAATTTTATATCCTACAAACATATTATTACTAACTCATACTTTACATTTTGTTCAATGGATATACTATTTGCTAACAATTACATGGATACATATGCTAGGCATAAACTAGTTTAATTTGATCTACGCTTCTTTCATATTCTTATTTTATTACATGATAAGTTAGGAAGTTATTGCCTATTATGTGTGGCCTTTGGCCTTGTGTGTAACATTCACTTGTTCTTGTTGATATGGCATCATCATGCCTTGCATGTGGTCTTTGATGTTGTATGTTTGTACAACAGTCATATATCCCTTGTATGTGACCTATGGGACTTATGTTTTACATATATTTAACTTTATGCAACATTTACATGTCCCTTGTTTTAGGCCTTTGGACCTTATTGCATGAATTTATGTTGCATTACTTATATTATTATTTTTCCTACTATGATGCCACTATTCACATCACATTTTGTTGCTACTTCTTACTTATACCATAGTGCCATGATACATATCATGCACAAGTTATTTATGTACTTAAATGCTTTATATATAATTCAATACTACATTTCATAAAATGTTTCCAACTCTTTATGTGCTTTAATGATTCATTTCAAACTCTACATTGTAATACAATTAAAATGTTCAAATGCTATTACATGATTGCATCTTTCACATATGTTATAACTCTTATTTGGAGATAAGTGACTTGCAGGCTATATCTCTCATATCAAAAGGTGGGAATCACAATGGGATTGACTTAAGCATTCAAGCACTTGTGAGGAACAAATTTTATATTTATAATAAAATAAAATATCAACATGGTAAAAAAATATAATATTATGGTAGAATGTGGCATGCATGTGTACTCGTTATTACAGTTATCCAAGTATATGTTCACGTATATGAATATGCATCATATGCAAATCAATTAGAGTTACAAATTAATATTTTTTGAAAATTAAATGGATACTTTATATTGATACAATATATTATATCAGGCATGATATTTATTCATGTTCATGTTATTACCTTTTAAATTTTCAAATATCTATTTTTCAAAGTTTGAAGAAGTTATAGAAAGAAACTATATCCATCTACAACAATGTCATTCTTCTGATTTTGAAAAGTGGGCCTTGTTAGATCTTAGTGACACTCATTATCTTGGGTACACTTTAGTTATCCATGTACGGGTTCCACCCCTTCTACATTTTTCAAGTGGGCCATATGAAGAGACTCGTGATGATTAAACTTCTTGGTTGAATTTTAATGAGCCATATATTGGTTCTATATGCTAATAAAAATTAATTTATGAGGGTTGAAGAATGCAATCTTTCCAACCTAAGAGATTTCACTAGTTTCAAAAATTGAGACTTGATCACTTTGAACTTGCCAAAGGTTCAACATCTCTCTAAAGGCCTCAACAAGGGGCTACACACACTTCTACATATTCAAGTTACATGGAAATAGATTGCGCACATTTTCAAATATATTCTTTCCTTTCACTCACATTTAAATTTAAAATTTACAAGTTTCATATTTTCAATTTCCATATATGACTAGTAACTGATTTTAGTTACGTTGTTACAAGTTCTTACATTCAGGCATATTACAGAATCATGTTTTACACTTAATAAAAATTGTGTATACACACTTAAGTTCGTATCTCCTTTAGTAATTTCACTTCATTGAATCACTAGAATAAATGACAGATAAATGTAGACACTAAAAATTAATAAATATATGTTTGATACTATTTAATCTTAACATCCTTACCTTACTTGGTCTATTTTCCATTATATTAAACAATAATCATTATAGGATTCTTCACTACTCGATTAATTATCTTTTAAACACTCAAAATATCATCCAAACACCCCTATTCATACATATTTAACTTGGACACCACTAAAAACTAGTTCCATCAACCTGTGTCATCTTAGGACATAGCCTCACTAGGTACACATGGATGAAGTATGACACTAACCCCTAGTGGACTTTATCCCCCACACCCCAATGATCACATTTTATGTGAGGCACATGCACATTTCATTTCAACCCCCTGCACTTGTGATAAATTTAGTAAATATAAATATTTCAAATATGCCACCATATAAGCACATTAAATCCCCTCATTAGAACACCCAGTCACTTATGAATTTACTCTCTATAGCAACTTCACATTGAGAAAAAGAGCACTATTTTTTGTAATTTTAGTTGAGTTATTCCAATAGTCATAGGCCAAGTCTGAAGCTATTTTTTTCTAGGTAAATGGCATCTATTCTCAAGCATTTAAATCAATATTTTGGTTGCATTCATCTAGTTTCACAATCACATATCACACATTCACTTTAAGAGGGATAACTACATCGTATTGAGACGCATTTTGACTATGTAGGCAATACTTAAATTGTGCAAGTTTTTTTTAGGATAGTTTGGGTATTCCCCCATTTACATTTAATATCAATCTATTTTTTTGTAATAGCTAGGGCTATATTATTTCAAGTCTTCTGCATGGTAAAATCAAGTAGGAACACAGTCAATAGACATGGTCATATCAATACAGGTACCCAAATTAGGAAATTAATCACATAATCAACCTAAATGTAGCCATAGTCAAAAGACAAGGTCACATTGTGCCCTTGTCCCTCTAGTGTAGATCTATCCAGGTCGTTCAGTTTTAGATTCCATTTTTGGTACAACATAGTTCTGAAGTCTTTTTAACTTGTTTTACATCATCAGTTAGCCTGTATAATCAATGATCATCTGATTTCAGATAAGCACATTTACCACTTGTAAATTTAATATTTATATATCATTTCAACATCTATGATTTTTTTTACTTTATATTTTGTTTTTATACTATTTAAGTGAGGAACATTTCATTTCAACCCTCCTTCTCTTGTGATAAATTTAGTTAATAGAAATATTTCATATATGCCACCATAGAAGCACATTTTATATTGTATTTTATAATCTAAATCATATTTTAATAGTTTGATTCTATTTATTTTAGTTTAATTTTAAATATTCATTAAACATGAATAAAACACACAAATGCATCAATAACATGGAGTTTAGACCAATAATCAAAAAGTGTACAAACACATTAAAGTCAAGCAATTTAACAACTAATATATGCCTTCAGACATTTTTTAGGTATTCATAATTTTGCGCAACATAAGTTATAGTAAAAAAAATTTAGGTACCTCCCTACCTACCCACATTAGGTCGATGGCATCAATCATGCCCTTTCTATATATTTTTTAATGAATGAAATAACATAGAGCTTATTTAAAGAAATGTATATATGTTATATTTTGTCAATATAAATCCTTTAAAAATTGGTAATAAAACATTAGTTAAACTAAATTCATCTAAATTATAAAGACTAATAAATTAAAAAATACTAACCTCAAAGACAAGGAAACCTTGACCACTAAATGATTCAAAAGTATAGGCTACACTCCTAAGAAAACTGTAGGTTCTATGCTCCTAAAATGAAACCTTTGATACTTAAACAAAAGGAGAGGAGGCATGAAGAAAACACACCAATAATATCTAATTTAGATTGATGATGGACAAGTACACATACACCTTGAAATCTTGTAATTTAATGACTAATATATACCTTTAAATGAATTTTAAGGTGTCCATAAATATGTGTACCATAAATAGTGGTAACGTAATTACGTGCATCCCTACATACCCACAAGAGTTCGATGACATCAATCATTTAATATTTATATGTCATTTTAACTATGAAATAACATAAAGTTTATTTGAACAAATGTATATATTTTTTATTTTGTTAAAAGGAATTAACAATACATTAATTCAACTAATACGTCAACATGGATTAGTGAGGATGTTGACGTTAGCCTACTTCCGAACAGGACGGAAATTTCTTGTCCTACGTTTAACATTCTTTTTTATTTTTTACCGATCTTCATCAGGGTTAAGTTTAACTCTAGTGGGCTAAGGCTAGGGCTATGCAAGCCTACATATTACATGACGAGCGCCCATAAAAGTGTATGGCGTGCTTATTAGTACCGACCTTTAGGGAGGTACAATTGTTTTGGTCAGAGGCTTTTACTTTTTCAACGGATAGTCAATAGCCAAATGAATTGTGGAGGTGCGAAGGGAATGAAAACATTTCGTAATGTTGAATGGAAATTAGTAATAGTTTTTTATATTTTTTACCTTACCACTAAACAGCCAATAATTAATACCTTGTGCAGCAATCAATTATTTGTGCAGGGACACTACCGATACTTATCGCAAATGCTACGGGTAAATAAAGTGGGGGTGATTGCAGGTGTCACCGTTTAGTTATTCCGTCGAGGAAAGCCAGCTGCAGCCTATTACTACAGATATTACTACAGTATGTTGTCCTCACAAACATTCCAAAAGTTTCCATTTTCACTTTCATAAATTGCAATAATCCTCGCATTCTAATATGGTTCGCTTATGCATATTAAAGGATCTACATTGTTTTATGTCATATGAGTGTAAATAATAAACATTATGGATTTTTTTTGCCTGTAGTTTATTATCGTTCTATTGCTGAAAATTTACATTGTTAAATTTTTTCATAAACATTCGCCACTGTTTTTGGCTACAAATCCTTTAAAGATTTGCTATTTTTCCCGCTAATTTTTAGTTTACTGCCTTGCTGCACGAGACTTTTGTTTTTAGTTGTTTTTAATGATGTATTTATGGTGTATTGAGCGGAACGGCTTATAAAAAAAAGTTAAATATAAGGTAGCTCGTAATTTTTTTTCCCTCGTTAAAACTACTAAATTATACTGTATTTTAGTACGGCAGTGCTGGCGGACGTTTTGGTGACAGATTTGATGGCGGAGTTGGTGCTGCTGAAGGATTTGGTGGCAAGATAAAACATTGCGCTGGGGCAGGTACTATAGCCGCATCGCAGCACTTGTTGTATTTGTTTTTGTATTTTACGATTACCGGACGGGCTTCTAGAAGTTGAATCCACTCGTATCTAAGTAAATTTGTATTTTAGAAAATGTATAAATTATTCTTAAAGGTGTTAGAAATAGGCCCCCTCACTACCCTTTATCGGGTTGGAAAGTCATAGGTAAATAAAGATGGAGGGCGTAAGCAATGGACTATAATATGTTGATTGGTGGTGTGGTGTGTTAGAAATATATAATGTTTTAGATGAAATTATTTTATTAAAATTTATTTATTTATTAATTATAGAAAAGATGGTTATAACAAAATAATTGTTAGATAGTATTTAATGTCTAATTTTTGTGTTGGAAAAATTAGATTATACTTTAATAAAATTGTTAGTTATATATAATGATTTAGAAGTGATATCAGAGTATTAGAAAACAATAAAGTTAGGCACAAGTTGTAATTTTATAAGGTATTGGATTTAGATCATTTTTAAATAGTTGAACACTCTCAAAAAATGGGGTTTAATTGAAGGATGATTAGGTGCTACCCACCCATCCTGAATTGTCTCATAAAGAGTTAGAGAAACCATTATTCGTCAATAAATTAAGCTTTTTGTACCAAAAACATTGTGTAACCTCAATTTCTCTTGATGATATTTTTCACATAGTGTAATGCATGATCAATGATAAAGTACCAAGGATCGATGGCATTCCTTACGAATTTTATAAATCTACTTGAAAATATGTAGGCCCTGACTTGTTGTAAGTTTATGAAGAAGCCATAAAAAATGAGTCGTCAGGATTTATCATCAACAAATAAAATATTAAATTCATTTATAGCGCCGGTGACCCGAAACATATTTCTGGGTGCCACCTAACACCCTTTTGAATGCTTCCTATAAAATCATTATCAAGGCCCGATAGAATTGTCTTCGTCATTTTCTATATGTAATCATCATACTTGAGCAAACATGCTTCCTAAAAAATAGATATATATATTGAATAATCTAATTGTAGTTTTAGAAGGAATACAATGGGCTCATGCCTCTTATTAGAGGACCATCTTTCTCAAATTTGATAATGAAAAATAGTATGATTGGATAAAATGGCCCTTTATTTAGTTCATGTTATAGGCTTTGGGCTTTGGATAGTTTTTTGATTTTGACAATAACTTTGTTTTTTAATGAATTAGCTTGCCTCACCATTAATGGGTGTAAGTCCAATTGTTTTTAGAATTTTTTGTTCCATTAGATAGGGTTTTCTTCTACCTGTTACTTTCTATGTTTTGGTCGATGGGGTGTTTGCTTATCTTAGTTATCACATAGTAGATCGAGTAATTATCAGCCTAGTATTAATTTCCCTGATCGCTCCTCTCAACTCATCAATGAAAATTTTGTTGATGATACGTTCCTCACTCTCATGAGTAAGAAGATTCATTCACAGAGGTGCTTCAATACCTTGATTTTTTTTGCCAAGCCTCGGGATCTAATTTTTAATGAGATAAAACCCAATGTTATAGACAAAACATGATGTCTTTTCATAAATGGCTCCATTATTATTAGTGGTAGTTGATACAAAAATAAAAGTGATTTGAATTACTTGGCATTCCTTTTGCTTTTGATAACTCCCCTTCAAATATTGGCAATATGTCATTGATAGAGCGAAAAATAATGTTTCATATTAGATTTTCAAACCCCTCTCTTTACACAATAAATTTCAGGTTTGTACCAAAATCCTTGCAACCACTTATTTTTACTACTTCTCAAATTGGACCCCTCAAAAGATACATATGATAAATTAACACAGGGTATTAGAGACATTTGTGGGGCCAATGCTAAGCCAATAAGAGGATATCACAAGGTTTCTTGGGACATATTCCACCTTCTTCATGATAAAAAAGGAATGTGCATCATTGATGTCTATGGACAAAGTGTTGCCCTTTGGTCAAAGTGTGCGGTTAGAGAAATTGAAGGTAACAAGCCTTAAAAAATACTTCTAAGGTTCTACATCTCTACACATACCTCTTATGGTATAAAAAATTTAAATTTAATAATTCTACTATTTTTTACCATAAATAATCATCTTCACAATTTTCAATTAATGACAAAAGGTGATCGTTGTCTCTTTTGGTCTTATATACATCCAAGCTCACGTTGAGAAGGTAGCACTTGATTTTTGACACTTGTAGGAGTTGTTCAACCACTGGTATAGTGTTCCTTTCATTGTGACCTATGTTCCCTAGGACCAACTACCACATGGCTCCCTTGCTTTGGTACATAGGAGCTAATATAGTCACTCTCATAGCTGCAACCTCTTTTCCAATCCTCTTAAATGTGGGGTTGGGGATGGGGGTGGGCGGTGATTGGAGTTCATTACCATATCATATGAAGTCTATCGTTTGGCCACCATGATGAAAATTTTCTATGTAGGGGGTGGTCCAGTTGATAGCTTTGTCTAAATAACTTATGGTTGGGGCATCATTATTTATTTGCACCCCCTAAATCAAATTAGGATAGTTGGGTGGTGTTCGGTCCTCCTTCAGTTAAACCTTTCACATGGAGTGCCCAACCTCCCAAGGATTATATGCCTTCCCTTCCTTCTAAAGTTATGGTCTATAATTAAAATTTTATATTTATATGATTATAGATGTAACTTTGTGATCATTTGATTGTTGTGCGTAGGTCATGTTTTTTTGGTCATACATACCAAACAATCACTTTACTATTATAACCATCCTTGCATTGTTATTAATTTTTATTAATAAGGAATATAATGACATTTTCTAATATTAATATAAGTATTGAAGTGTTGTGTACATGTAGTGAAAAATGTGCCTTGAGCGCACTTGAGGGACTGGGTGAGTGCGGTCATACATCCCCTGAAGCAGTACCCACTGCTACCAATGCCCAACTTAAGCTCTGACATTTTTTGACATTTTTTGCTAGGTTTTTGGTTGTTTTAAACTATCAACAATTAAATCAATGTCACGTAACAGGGATGTAAGAAGCATTAATTTACCAGAATATTGAATGGTTCATATTATTTAAAATATATGAACACGTTCAAGGGTAAAATACTCGTTCCCCTCACTTTGATCGACCACACGTTCATCTCATGTTCATATTCATTTATA
This sequence comes from Torreya grandis, assembly GCA_037957365.1. Lineage (NCBI taxonomy): Eukaryota > Viridiplantae > Streptophyta > Pinopsida > Cupressales > Taxaceae > Torreya > Torreya grandis. The sequence goes on from JARHVA010001268.1 coordinate 2,096,274, forward strand.
AAGCATATTAATGAATATGAAAGTATTTTATGTCACCTCAATAAAATGTGATTAGTCAATCAATTAAAAAACATGTGAGCATTAAAAGTTTTTCCAAAAATAACTACAATGTCCCTTTAAAGTCTATATAGTATATGTAATTTCTATAAAATATAACTATTTGAAGTACTTAAAAACCAATAAACATTTAATGATCATAAAACTAATTGTCATTTAGTGATCATAAAGTTAATCGTCATTTCATAACACTTCAATAACATATAAAATTATTGATGAAGAAACAACCAAATTAAAAATCCAAAGGTTGTTTATAAAAAAATAAAAAAAATAAAATTCAAAGGTTGTAAGAATTAGAGTATGCACCCTAGCTTTCATTCGTTAGATTTATATATGTCATTAGCTTGATCCTCACAATTATTCTGCCTCCATGAGGTCTATTCTCAACCTTGTGTGTAAATGTCAACTCACTCGTGATTTTTTTGCCTTGTGTTCCACAATATATTTGTGTTAGATGAATACTTAGCCTATTTAAATCCAAAGCCTTTAATTTTTTTCCATGGCTTAAATTCTTAGAATAGAGAATACAAACATTAAACAATGATAACACATAGGTGCATAATGAATTATAATTTGGTGTCAAGCTAATGCTTGGAACATGTTCTTTCTTGCATGTGACATAAAATTCAATGAAACTTGGACCGTAACTAAAACACAAGCAGCGATGAGATTTGGCGTTCATTTGTCTGGGTTGAGGAAAGTTTGAAGTTTTTTTTTGAATGAATTTTAATTTTATGCTGTGATTTTAAGTTAAGAGTTAAGGATTGAAAGGTAATTATTTCATTGAAGTTATTTGGGGTAAGACCCTAGCTTTAATCCTTTTCATGTGTTAAGTTTTACAAGTAGCAAGAATTGTTCTTTGGAGGGTTCTTTGTGAGTCAAACAACTTCACCAATTAAAGCAATAATTATTCACTTTTGAAAGTAGTTTACAAAATAATTTTTTTTCAAATTTTTTAAGATCCCTATCATAAAAATATCTGAAAATATAATGTGCATATTATTATTTTTATTTTATTAATATAAATTTCAAACTATAAATAATTTAAGTTGGAACATGACATTTTACTTTCAATTAGATGAAAATTTTCTATTAGCTAATAGTCTCATGGATTTTTTTCAATCAACTGGTGGTCACATGAGCCTGCTGTAATTCTCATATGCTTGAAAAAACTCTAAAATCCTTAAATTATAATATTTTAATATGAACTAACAATAATCAAGATAATTTATCCTAACTTTAATTTCAACTACCCTCAACGTGATGACACTATTACAACTACACCCTAACTTTAATTTCACCTACCCTCATTACACACAAACAATAATATCACTGCACAAGGGAAGTTAATATCTCAAGATTCACAAATAATTGTCTCCACCAAAAAGAGAAAGTTAATCTACTAAAACTAAAGAAAGTATTACAAAGGTAAATTTTCTGTTAGTTTTGTGTGTCTTTAGAAAAAAAGCGATCAGGTGATTGATTCTCCATTAGCTACTACCTTTGGCTGGAAAAAATCCTTATCCACATTAATTTTGGTAAGTTATGTTTCGTTCATGATTTTATTTTGAAGATTTATGTAAATTTAGATAGGGTATTTATTGAATATTTTTTTCGTTTATTTTAAGAACTTAAATTTCAATATTTAGAGCTGTCTAATTTATATTAAATACTATTTTTCTTGAATGTAAGTTTATTAGTTTTCCTGTTCAAATTTTTTTAAGTAAGTATCTATATCACCTTGACATATATTTTACCTCAATAATAGCTTGTCATTTTTCAAGTTTTAAAATTATTTAGTAATCCTTTATGTTGACTTGAAATACATCTTGTGATGGTCTCTGTTATGACTAACTTTCTACTAGCCTATTTAGTTGACAACTTTTGATACCTTCTGGCATGCCCTCCAAATTTTTAGTGGCCACCCACATCTCCTTATTCCATAAAGTTTTTTGTGAATGGAAACCAAATTTTGAAGATGATGAATGCTATGTTTTTTTTATTGGGAAGAAGTTGCAGAAAAGTGTAAGGCAATTTTGTTCATTTGGATTAAGTGAAGCCAATGATTTAGAATTTTGATAGTTCAAGGAAGATATCCATGTCAATTCATTGTGGTTTATGTCTAAATAAGTATGATTAATTTTCCAATTTATTATTTAAAATTCGTGTTAACATAAATCTTTGAACATTTAACTTGTAGGTAGTTCTATAATGTCACAAATAAAAAAATATCAACATATTATTCATTAAAATATGGACGTCTTTGATTGTTTGCATTACTGCCATTAGAATTATCAACATAAATCCTTGAACATTCAACCTGTAGGTAAATCTATAATTGAAATATAATATCACAAAATAAATAAATAAATAATCAACATAATATTCATGAAAATATGGGCGTCTTTGATTTTCTATATCATTACCATTAGGAATATCAACATAAATCTTCCGACATTCACCCTATGGATAAATCTATAATTGAAATATGGATGCCTTTGATTTTCTACATCATTACCATAAAAAATGTCATAAAATTAATGAAGACCTCAACTTTTTGAAAAGAAACAATTATTAATTATATCATTTAATATATAAACTTCCAAATAAATTAATTTGATATAATAAAATTGATATAATTAATTTAACTTAGTTTAAAATTTTCCACATATTATTAAACTTCCAATTAAAATTTAAATGTTTTTCATTTTCTACATCACTGCCATTAAAAATGTCGTGAAATAAATCAAAACTTAGTTTAAACTCTAGTGGGGTAAGGCTAGGGCTATGCAAGCCCACATATTACATGACGAGAGGCCATGAAAGCGTAAGGTGTATTTATTTTGGTATTTTACTATTGCCGGGTGGGCTTCTAGAAGTTGAATCGACTCGTAACCAAGTCAATTATATATTATAGAAAATATATAAATTATTCTTCAAGGTTTTAGAAATAGAACAACATATTTTAGTTAACTTTCTTATACATTATTTAATTTTATTCATTTTTTAATTTTTAATTTAATGTATATTAAGTATGGGTCATTTTAATATATATTAAGTATTTTTATTTCGATTATTTAGACTAAATTATTCTTAAATTTAAAAGTAAAATACCATATTTTAGTTAGTTTTATTATCTATTATTTAATTTCATTCATTTTTTATTTCCTAATTTAATATGTATTAAGTATGTTGTTATTTTTAATATTACTATTTTAATATGATTTTCAACAATTATAATATTTTATTATTTATTTATAAACAAAAATAAATTATAAAAAATGTAGATAAAGTCAGTCTCCTTAAATTGTTGTCATTTTTATTGTTTTTCATAAGATTAATTCATTTTAATTCTCTCTCCCAAAATAAATGTCACTACACCAATTTATTAGATCTCCATGAGTCAAAATATGGTCAAAAGTTTTCTAGTATGTGACATACTAGGTACCAACTATATTGATGTCGAAGTCTAGCATTGGTCAATATTGTCTTGAGTTGATATCACCTTGATTGATGTTACTCCAACCAAATCTAAAACAAAATAAATTTTCGAAGACACCATCACACATGATGAACCCCAGTGCACACGAAGAAGTTATACAAAATGTTATTAACGAAGATGAACCATCAACTATCGATGATTAAAGAGCTTAATTGTTTTGTATTTCTTATTTATTGTAACTAATATTTCATATAATTGTGTATATACTTGTATTCAATCTTGATGGATACATATAATGGAGTCACAAACACAAATGCTTACTTTATATCCTCAGTTTCAACATAATATTCCATATTTTAGTTAGACAAATTACTTAAGATGTTTATCCGAAATTTCTTATCATGAGAATTATTATTGTCAGTCTTTTGGTTCATTTTACTTATGCATTTAAAATGTCAATAGTTAATATACAAGATCAATATTTTAATATCTCTTTGTCAAATATATAAATATTTTTTAATGGTTTGATAAAATAAGTTATTTCATTACATACTAATTATAAAACAATCGATTATTGAATAATTTATTATGTTGTATTCACCTTATCATTTCCCTTGGTACATAACATATTGGATAGTACACTAGATGGATATTTTGAAGAATATTATTTAAATAATTGTTTCTTGTGGGACTAAAACTGTTGATTAGATTTATTTATGTCACTAGTAGTTGTATCTATAGATATATAAGATGTAGCATAGGTTCAAAGGCACAAGGTTATATAGATATATTAAACACATCTTCAATCATATCAAGTACAATGTTTAGAAAGTTTAGAGATTTTTATTATTATGTACTATTGACATGTATAAAATTTTATAGATTTTTATTATTACTTAATATTAACATGTTTATTAAAGTCTTTTTAAAGATCAGGGGTAAAAAGATATTTTCATATTATGTCTACTTTACTTTGATACGTATGTACAATCATATCAAATTGGGATAAAATTTAAACTTTTAAAAATGACTTCTAAAATTTTACTAATTGTTAAATGATATCTTTCAAAGATACTAATTTTGATTGCTGCTAATAGTTTAAATAGTGGATTATTAATGTAACTACTAACTTTCAATAAGGTTGAAGTATAATAGTGTGTTTTATTGAGTAGTTAAAAAATAATTAAAATAAATTTTAAAAATATATAAGAAATTTTGAAATTTATAAAAATAAATTATATATATATAATTTTTTAATACTCAATAAAACACACTATTATACTTCGACATTATTGAAAGCCAGTAATTACATTAATAATCCACTATTTAAACTATTAGCAGCTACATTAATAATTCACTATTTAAACTATTAGCAGCGACATTAATAATCCACTATTTAAACTATTAGCAGCAATCATATATATGATTGCTGCTAATAGTTTAAATAGTGGATTATGATTGCTGCTAATAGTTTAAATAGTGGATTATTAATGTCGCTGCTAATAGTTTACATAGTGAATTATTAATGTAGCTGCTAATAGTTTAAATAGTGGATTATTAATGTAATTACTGGCTTTCAATAATGTCGAAGTATAATAGTGTGTTTTATTGAGTATCTAAAAAATAATTAAAAATAAATTTTAAAAATACATAACAAATTTTGAAATTTCTAAAAATAAATTAAATGTGATATATATATATATATATATATATATATATATATATATATATATATATATATATATATATTAAAAATAATATATTTTATTAAGAAAACTATAATGATTGTGATTTCAAAACACTAAAAAAATCAAACATATTATTATTATATATAATGGTCACCACACATTGTCCCAACATCCTCCAACAATCATTTCCCTTCCTCATAAATTTAAACCTATTTTGACTTTCATATTAAAAATATAAAATTATTATTTTTAGCTTCCTAGAAATATCAAATGTACATTTTTAATATGACCTATTTTAACCTAATTATTTATTAAGCATCATATCATCCCGTAATTAAGCATCATATCATCCCTGTCTGCTAATGAAAATGGCGAGTTTTGTACATTTTTAGTATGACCTATTTTAGGCTAATGGTTTGTTAGCCATCATATCATTCCTTTCCTCTAATGGAGGTGGCGAGTTGTGGCCTTTCAAATTAATTAATAGACCATTCAAATGCTCATACATTTAACCTTCTATGCAAAATGTTGACAGCGTGGCTAAACATATAAAAATCAGATGGTCTTTTCCACTTCGTCGTTTTTAATATTCAAACCCATTGCCGTGCAAAAACGAGATAAGAAACATAATTGCAAAAACGATTGATTTTAATTCAATTGACATTATTATTCTTAAAATTATATTCTCTCTCCTTTTTACCATTAGTTTGTGGCAAACCGATTACTTGCCATGACCATTATTTAATTGTCTTGACTTGGTGTGATACGGCTCAAGCATTTATATTTTGGCAATCTGTTTTCTTTCTTTATACTTGTTCTCAAATATAATATGTTGGTGTTAAGCTACATTCTAACTGAAAAAGGACTGGTCCAAGAGGGGTCAGTAGCTCAGTGGTAGAGCACTCCAACAGCGTATGGATGGTCCTAGGTTCGAGTCCTAGCTGGTCCATGTCTCAACATGGTATCAGAGCTAGGAGTCCCAAGCACACAAGAGGTGTGGCATAAGGGGGGGTGTTGGTGTTAAGCCACACTCGGACCGAAGATGGACTGGTCCAAGAGGGACCAGTAGCTCAGTGGTAGAGCACTCCAACAGTGTATGGAAGGTCCTAGGTTCGAATCCTAGCTGGTCCATGTCTCAACATGGTATCAGAGCCAGGCCCAAGCTAGGAGCCCCAAGCACAAAAGAGGTGTGGCTTAAGGGGGGGTGTTGGTATTAAGCCACACTCGGACCGAAGATGGACTGGTCTAAGAGGGGCCAGTAACTCAGTGGTAGAGCACTCCAGTAGCTAGGACTCGAACCTAGGACCATCCATACACTATTGGAGTGCTCTACCACTGAACTACTGGCCCCTCTTGGACCAATCCATCTTCGGTCCGAGTGTGGCTTAACACCAACACCCCCCCTTAAGCCACACCTCTCGTGTGCTTGGGGCTCCTAGCCTGGGCCTGGCTCTGATACCATGTTGAGACATGGACTAGCTAGGACTCGAACCTAGGACATTCCATACGCTGCTGGAGTGCTCTACCACTGAGCTACTAGTCCCTCTTGGACCAGTCCATCTTTAGTCCGAGTGTGGCTTAACACCAACATAATCAATAGATTTTGTCTCTGGTCAAGCTTTGTCACTATCAGTTGAATGTATGGTAAGGAAAACAACGATCATCTTTTCAACTAAAATGTGCCCACATGAGTATTGAGTGAATCTTCACACCCTGAGGAGCAAGCATATGATATTTATTCGATTTGAAAGAAATATCTTTCATTCCTTCTTGACCAATTTAATGCATATTAAGTATCCTGATCTCTTTTACTAACTAGATCAATGTGTACTATGTATCCTTATCTCTTTCACTGAGACTACATTCCCCATCAATTGAGAAATAAAACATGTTTCAGTTCACTGTTTTGTCCACTGGTTAAACTTCACTCAGTCTTTCTTCCCCCATTTAATGTGTATCTTCATCTCTTTCTTATCTCCTTATCTCTTATTTTTAACAACAAAACATGTAGGAAAAGCAAAAGTCTCCCCAAATTAAGGTCATTACTATTGTCTCTCTCAAGATTGGTGTCCGTACACCTATCTTTAGATCTCCATGGGTCAAAATAAGGTTAAATGATTTCTAAGGGGTGACCTAATAAGTGCCAAGTTTATTAGTGTTCAAGTCTCAAAAACATTATCACGTATGATGAACACCCTTACACATAACGAAGCTATAACAAAAATATACTAACAACTGTCCCGAAGGTCTAAAGAAAGCTGGAGAATTGTATATTTTTGTTCGGCGATTATATTTAGTATGTATTAATATATAATGTATCAAATATATATAAATATTATCTTATATAATATATAAATCATATAAATGGCAATGACCTTATAGTTATTGAGTTGTTCACACATCTGTTGATTTTTTTTGTCTGATCGAACATCAATTTTATCATTGCCAATTGGCTAATAAAAAACATTACAAAAAGAAATTTATTAAATATTTACATTCTAGAATAAATAAGAATTCAAATTATGTAAATATATGTAATAAGAATTCACAGTCATAACAATTAGCAAAATTTTAATTCTAAGATTAGAAAATTTAAATAAGAATAAATATTTTCAACAAAAAAAAATCCTCTTGAAATTTCAATGTATCCTAACTAAAGGCTAATGGAAGATTGAATAGATCAATAAACAGAGACCAAACGTGGTGAAGATACCAGCAAAATAACTCACAACAACCAATTGGAAGGATGAAAGAGACCGTCCATGACTTGTCAAAGTGACAGTAAATGTTGTCATTTGTTGCCCTTTTTCAGGATTTTAACCATACCATTTTTTCCCCAAACAGAACCCCCAAAACCAATCATAAATTACACTAACCAACTAAATGTGGTCTCCCTCTACCCTTCCCATAAATTCACATTAACGTAAAATCATATATGCATCACCCAATGTATAATGAAACTCATGATGGAATCCAAGAAAGTTGCTTTCAAGATATAATTGTTTAATGTAGGAACCAGACATGAAGTGGCTTGAACTCCTAGAAAGAAATATGACTATAGTACACACACACACACACACACACACACACACACACACACACACACACACACACACACACACACACACACACACACACACACACACACACGTCATGTACAGACATGGAGATAAATGTATATTTTTAGTTTGTTGAAAGCGTAGAGGGGCTTTTTGAGTCTATTGAAATTCTTGACTAAAATGGAATGTGGTTCTACTTGAGTTGAAATCTTTGAGATATAAAAATGGTGGCAGTGTTTCTCTTGGGTTGAGTTAAATAAAACAAAAGAAAAAAAACTTGATATGGCAACAACGTTAATGCTGTTGGATGAAAAGGATGCTTCGAGAAGTTGGAACCCTGGGTGTGGTGATAACAAGGATTATGTGAAGGCAATGAAGAAGGTGAAGATCAACGGCATGACATAAAAATGTTACAAAGTGAATAAATAAAACTTGACATAGAAATTTTACAAAGTGAATATATTTGGTTTGCATCAGGTCGTTTGTTTGAATAATGGGAGAAGCATTTTAAGTGTCAAACCTATGCCTCAATTAGTGCTTTTTTATGCTTTGCTACTTCAAAAATACTAGTTTTACAACATGCAAGATCATCCCTATGACAATCATCCCTTGCAAAGCATCCATAAAGAGGCAAAATCCTTCATTTATGATGGACAATTCACTGAAACAACAACTATAGCATGGTCGATAAAACACTACCTGCTAACTAATGTAAATGGCATCATCCACTACTAAACCACTCTGCATCACCACTTCTCCCAACCCATCACAAACTACCGCTATTCAAAACTAAACTATTTATATTAAAATATGTTATTTTATCTTTTTGTGAGATGAATCTAAGTGCTTGGCCCCACCATATAAACCTTCAGCTTAATAAAAGAAGATGAACAATTAATTATCTTTTATTATAGAAATTAATCATTTTATACCTAACTTTTATTGTAACTGATATTTATTGTAACTAATATTTTATGTAATTATATATATACTTGCATTTATTATTAATGAATACATATAATAGAGACACAAACATAAATAGTTATTATATATTCTTCATTTTAACATCATCTTCAATATTTCTTCTAGGTACATTATCTAAGATGGTTATCTTAGTTTCTTAACATGAGAATTTTCCTTCTTAATCTTTGGATTTGTTTTGGATATAAATAATAAAATTATTAACTATTATTTTAAAATTTCTATACAAATTATGATATTTTGTAATGATTTGATGAAATAAATTATATTCTATTTAATATTAATTATAAAAATAGCTAACTATTAAATAATTTATTATCTTATCTTTCACATCATCATCATAAGCCATGTAATGTGGATCAAATGTTTAATTTGAAATTAATTATCTCAAGCTGATGGGATTGACTACTCATATACATTTTCACCTATTGCAAGTATAAATTATATTTACTCTATCATGTCCATTGCTACGTCACATAGTGGATACTACACTAAATGAACATTGTGAGGAATACTTTTTAAAGCATTCCTTATCTAGGAATCTAGATGTTTTATTTATTTATTTATTAATTTTCGGTTCATTAATGGTCATAATAAAAAAATGTAAGTAAAATTTTGTTAAGTTTAAATATACATAATTTTATAAAAATATTATACATATTTTAAATCAAATTAAATATAAAATTCTAGTAAATTGTTATTATTATGTAGGATTCATATATATTGGAGTTTTTTTAAAGAGCTTTTTGGATGAATATAATATCCATGTTATATTTACTTTACTTTGTTATGTGTATAAATATTAAATTGGGCTAAATTTTATATATTTAAAGTTGACTTTTATGAATTTGTTAATTATTAAATTATATGGTTCAAAGATGTTAGATTTTTTTTGTTTTTATTGGTTTATATTAGAAATTAATGATTAAATTTCAATAAGGTCAAAGTATAATAATATTTTTTGTTAGGAGATGATGATGATGATGATGATGATGATGATGATGATGATGATGATGATGATGATGATGATGATGATGATGATGATGATGATGATGATGATGATGATGATGATGATGATGATGATGATGATGATGATGATGATGATGATGATGATGATGATGATGATGATGATGATGATGATGATGATGATGATGATGATGATGATGACGACGACGACGACGACGACGACATTTAATAATTTTTATAATTTATGAAGGAAATATATATATATATATATATATATATATATATATATATATATATATATATATAAAATCTAATTAAACTTGGTGTTTTTAAAGGGAGAATGGAATGCTTGTGTTCTCAAAATTTTACAAAGTCAAGCACACCATTTTTCTATCACCAAGTGGTCCTCATACATTGTCCCAACAACCTCTAGTTGTTATTTCCCTTCCCCGAAAATTTCAACTTATTTTGGCATCCATGTTAGAAATATGTAATTATTATTTCTAGCATGTAAGAAGAAACATATGTAGTTTTTTTGGCATGGTTTTTGTGAGTTTTTCATATTTTTCTCTTTTTTAACTATTGACGACATCTTGCATGCCAATAGGGTTCAAATTTAAAATCAAGACATCTATAAATTCACAAGCATTGTAGTGATTTTAGGATTTTATCATCTATCTATAGGTATTCAAAAAGTATCAAGTGAAAGTTGTATAATTCATTTAATGTGCACTAGAATCTATACAACATGTACAAGTACTAAGAGAAATCAAGAAATCATTAGAGTTTTTATTTTATAATTGATGTTCATGTTAGTTACACATTGCACTACATTAGTTCTCATGGATAATGAATTACTAAAATTATTGGAGTGTCATTTATATATTATACACTCTTTAGGGGCTTGATAATAATCAATATAAACATAACATAAGGCCCAAAATACATATTTTTTTCCATGTCATTTATTGATCTAGCTAACCAATGAGGGGAAGGATAAGAAGTGTAGTTTTCTAGTGATCAAATTGAAGTTTTATAAAACTATGTAATATTTTTTTAGCCCTGAATCTAATGGACATATATGCATAAATATTTTTGTTTTCCTAAAGTTAGCTATAAATTTTAGGCATAATATTTGAACACCTTAGTCATATCAAGTTAATGTTTTGGACAAGTTCCTTCATTTTTCATGAGTTTACAAGCTTCTCATTATTTTTCAACAAAACCTTGATTTCCATTTTCTTAATTTGAAAACTATTACCTAATATTTTGAGATTATATATACATTCCTAAACCCTACTTTTTGATTTATTTATCTAGTTTTGTAAAATTGATTAGGTTTGATTTTTTCTTTTACTCATATTTTAACCTAGTTAAATGCATATGAATGTACATTTTTATTTCATTATGATTGAATGAATTTATCTCTATCATGATAACACCTTACCATCTTCTCTCACTCACACACATGTACACAAAAATGTTGAAATCATGATAAATGCAAAAAAAGGACACTTTTTGGCCCCCCAATTTCATGCGCATACCCCTGTGTAAGAATCCAAGAAAAATAAAGCTATCCATAATCATGAAAAATATATAGATTTGAGAATTAACATGACCATCTAATAATTTTACCCAATCAAAAGATTGTACACAGTAGAAACAAGCTAAATACTTCATTTCTCTAATGTTTTCTATAGATAGCAAATTACTATATATTAACACTATAATTTTTTGTCTTTATTGTACATCATATGAAATTTTATTTATCTTTAGTTTTATCCTATTAAGGTTTCGATAATCCATAATAGATAAAATACATCCAAGTGTGAGCATGCACACAATTTTCCTAGTTGACAACATCTAGTCGTCCCTCTATCTATGGATGAAATGTTGTTAACTAATCCAACATCATACCCCTTGATTGCCAATCTATTTTTTGGAAATGAATCACAATGCATGAATATCAAACACATAAAATGTATGTTGATAGTATAAATTGAACATATACATGGTTAGATAAATATTTTTGTAATGCCAACTACATCAAAACCTTTTTGTATGAAACCATGACATCTATCCTTGAAAATGTATCCACTACATTGAACACAATGCCATTATGTTACTTTTTAATAAGAAATATAGTCACTAAATATACATTGATGGATAATTATGGTCTGTACGGAACTATTATAGGTGTATAAAGTCCTAGATTCTTGTTCTTGGGATTTGTAATGCAACAAGGAATGCAAGACTGGATGTGCCACTCCATGTCTATGGGAATGTGTGGGAAAGTATAATTTTTATTGTAATGTCACTAGATTAATTGTAATTTTTAAGTATACCAATATTTTATCTTAGTGTGCCTATCAAATGAAACACCAATGAGGTGTGTCATCAAAAACACAAATATGTCTAAACATATAGATAATCTTGTTGGACAAGTGAAAAACTTGGGACTTGCTCACTAGCTACTAGGGTAGCATAGGTATCTACTAAGTTATTTTTATATGATTAGAGGGATACATAAAATATAAAATTATTGGATCATGTGTTCAACACTTTAACAAGCACATGAACCAGTGGTCGAATAAGGAAATGTGTTTCCTTGATATCATTTCCATTATTTTTATTTGTCACAAGATGGTACTACAACAAGTAAGTCATCTAATTCATTTGTATTTAAATTTTTTATTTATTTGAAACATTAAAGAAATAAAGTGGCTTATGATTAGAATGAATGACTGCCTACATACCTACAATTTGATGTATTCATTAATTTAAAACTTGAAAAGTAGCATATAATTATTTCTCATAATATGTTGAACATCTCTAAGTGGTATGGGATATAATGTCCATGCTACTTGTGTTTACTTTTCCAAGTTCATGGTTAGAATCATTGGTGTGAAATTAAAAAAAATGTACAATGTATTGAACTTTTATAATAGACAATGCCACATATAGGTATTTCTTTAAATCCTAAGAAATGCATTATTATGTAGTTATCCAACTAAATGGTACTTTTTTGTGTATGATCTAAGTAAAACCATATGTGATGTCCAAGAACCCAATAAAAAATCATTTAGTATAATTTGAAATGTACAAAAATATCCTCAATTTTATGAAATTGCATGATGTAAGCCAATGTTGGAACACCTCCAAAATTGTCTAGGTCGACACCTATATTGTTTTGGTTGATGTTGTATCCCAAGTAATAAATCCTTCCTATTATGAATGAACACTATGATAAGTTGGCTTCAAACTTAGTATTAATGTAAAGAATGTCTATGAGATGCAAGACATGCTCCAAATGTTCATCCCAAGTAATTTTATAAATGATAATGTCATCCAAGTATAAAATGGTGAAGGAGTTGACAAATGGAAGAAGTATGTCATCCATTATGAGCATGAGTCTTTTTGGTGCATTTGTTAAGCCTAAATAAATAATCGTTCATTCATACAATCCTTATTGTGTCTTTAAAATTTTCTTCTAGTTACCTATAGGATGGCTTAAAACTTGGTGGTAACCTAGATTTAGGTTCATATTGTTGAATTATTGATCACCTTTGGCTATTCTAGGAGGTTTTTAATAAATGATCAATGGCATTGATTATTCACCATTATTTTATTTAATGTGTTATAGTCTATGTAAAGGTTCTAAGTCCCATATTTATTTGGAACAAGAACTATCAAAATATTGTAGGGAAAAGAGATATGGATTATAATTCCTTTATTGAATATACCTAATATTTTGCATCCTACTTCATCATTCTCTAAAATTGATCTATGGTATAGAGGGCTATTTGCAAGAAGGGATCTATGAACTAAATATATGTGGTGATTTATAACACATTGTGTTGAGAGGATTTTTAGATGTTTAAAGCCTTAAACATATGGATTAAATCCATTCTGAGTTATTGTTACTGTTATGATTTTTTCTTAGTGCACACTGCCAATTCTTTATTATTCTCCTATGCAGGTACTTCAAGTGGAACAATGAGTAGTATGGATATTTGCATGTGTGAGATGCTCTTCTAATATTGTTTGGCATAGATATAGATGACTTTGTCCATATCTATAATGACTTTTGATAATACTGATTAATCAATATTCGACATGAATAGTCAATTTATGTGGCCTCATTGTATATTTAACTTCACATTTAAACAAGTATGTTGTTCCTAACTTAGTATGTCACAAACCTCAATATTAGGATGTCATAAATGAAATTATAATCCATTGGCTTGAATTTTTATTTCAAGGTACATTATCACTAAACCTATAAATCATTTTCTAATAAGAGCAATCTAAGTGAGTATGGGAAAATGCATCATAATCTAATGTTCTATAAGTTGAATAGTGCATTCTAAAATGATGCTATTTTAGATCCCACAATCAGTGATTACATGGATAGGTTTTCCTTTTACTAACATTTTTGTGTTTGAGAGATTTCTGAACTACTCCAAAGTGTAGTGTCATGGTTTTGGTGCTCACGTGGGAACTACTTATATCATTTTCATCCATGGATGTGAAACCTAATGTAGAGTTCATATAAAATGATTTTTTGGTGCACCATTAATAATTTTTGTGGGCATGCGAGTTATGCCAGTGGGTCCATTTTTTCCCTAGTTTCTTTTTTTCATTGATTGAGTTAGAAGGCATAATTGCTTATGGTATTTTTAAACCTTCTTAAGTTGATATCCCTTATGATCTACACTTTTATTTTATGGATGGGGCTGATATGGATTTTTATGCATAGGTTGGATCTTGTGCATGATGTTAGATGAAGAGGTGAGACATTTTTCATCTTTGCCTTGGATTTTATCTTTGAGGTGGTGTGATAATATTTACCCATAAAGTAAAAAGTTAATAATTCTATATTTGTATGGATACAAGGTTAAAATATTATGATATAATTGAACACTTTATGTTCTTATCACATATATGAGTAGTGTAGTCATAGAACTCACTAATTTGGTCTTCCATCGACCACTCCATATGCCATCACATCTCTAAAAAATTAATGTATCCATCCTCAATGTGTTTGAAAGGATACTAAACCTCCCATGGTACTTTGAAAATATTATTCAAAGACTCACTTTGAATAAAATCATGTGTATGTTTCACATAGAGAGATTCCCACCAATGAGACACTGACATAGACATACTCACATGATGAAGATGATCTTATCATCATTAGTGAATTGATTGACCATGATGTATTCATTGATTTGTTGATCCTTACAATCCATTTATGCTACATTGTTCTTCCCTCATAACACTAAAATATCTAAATTGACTTGCACATTGAAGGGATTTTACTTCTATCATTACTGGTAAGTGAATAATAGATAATAAAATGTGGATGTTATGTTGAGTTGAAATGTATAATTTTAGAATCAACCAAAGAAGTTGATGAATTATGCTTCCATTATGTCTTCAATAAGATTTTGAATGTCTGGAGCTACCTCAAGTTACATCTTAGTATCAACTATATTGTTCTTTCTACAATACTCTTCTAATTAGGATGAAACATAACTGATATGCAATCCTTATTTCTAGTGTTGTGCTCACATGTTGATAGGAATAATAAAGATATATGTTCTCCTACCAATGATGTACATGATGGTGCCTAGGGTGGGGTCTATAGTGGACAAATCCACAATTAGAGATAAATAGTGGATTGGATAATGCTAAGGAAAGATTAACTACATAAATCTACCCAATAATATTTGAGATAAGTGGAAGACTGATATGTAAAATGTCACATATTTTCAATGTACAGAATAGGGGAAGTAAAAATGTTTATAATGAGTCAATAGGTCTAATAGTTTGAGCTCTTATGATCAAAAATGAAAATTATTCTTTGTTCATTGCCCAAACTATTGTGAAAGCATAATAGATGAAATACATGTTTGAATGCTAGGGAAATAATAATAAACTCCATTCTTGTACATGTGTCATCTTTGATCTCTATGGATGTATATATGTTTAGTGGCATAGATTTTTTAGTTGTTATAAAGATGTAGAATGTGGTATCAATACATATATTTACACATACATTATTTAAAATATAGTAGTTGCAATTGATAATGGTTTTTAGAGAGATAGTGATGAACTCATTGCATCTTTTTTAGCTAAGTGATGGTTGGATCTGACACATGCCATGTTATAGAGGAGACTTGACATGACTCAAATGTAGAGGGCACCATATGGTGTGTCACATGGTAGCATAGCATTAGTAAGATAACATTGATGTGTCATTGTCTCACACAGGGTTACAACAATAAGTGGCATACAAATAATGAATGTGCAAGTATTTTGATGTGGCAAAAATGTTTAAGGTCATATAGAACATCGTGAGGAGTTAAAATCACTGTGATCTCATACAAGGAATCATAGATTCTATGGATGACGTGTGTTATTATAAAAGATATGAGTATTGTGCATAGTATTAGGAGTGAGGTTACAAAAGTTACAAATATTATGAGATCATTGTCTCAAAGTGTGCAAGACTATAGAAGTGATCATTGTCTCAAAGTGTTTCTGTTGAATAGAAGCTCTAAGGGATACGAAGCAAATGTGTGACATGCATGTGATTATGAGTGGAAACGTACAAAGGTATCGTGACACTTTACCATATAATAGAAACAACTGGATGAGTTACAAGGTAAATAAGAGATGTGTGATATGCTAGAAGGAGCTATAACATTTTTGCAAATGACTGAAAGTCCATATGCTTTTTGGGAAATACCCCAAGGGTGACGATCTCCAATTTTTTAATATGATTGAGGAGTATTCTACAATTACAAGTGGCTCCTACGCACGAAGAAAAACTTTGCACAGATCAATGCATGGCTTACTACATGTTTTGAGGAGGATTTTGACATTTTTTTTGGAAGTACTTTAAACATGCAACTTTTGTCAATAGTTTTGAAATAAATTTTGTGAAAAAAAGGAAGCTTTAAAAATCTAAGAGATTTTGTTATTTTATGTAACCATTTATCATTATCAACTTTCAAAAATTTATTAGCTAAAAAAATATTTTCATATTAATGATAAAATTATAAAAAGTTACAAAGATACAAATTATAAAATAAATTTGTTTATAATGATATTAATTTTTAATCTAGGTTATGATAGATTAATATATAGCACTAGGAAAATATATCATTCAAGTATAACATGTTTCATATTCAACTTTTAATTCTTTTTCTTTTGTTTTCTATATCCTAGAGAGTATATTTTGTAGAGTGTGATCTTTCAAATTATTAATGTTATAAGAATTTTATTTTATTTTTTTTCTCTAAGAATAGATTTAAAAATTTGATTAATTAAAAAGCGGAATGGATTTGTTTTCCACTTATGCTATATATTGCATTCAAATTTAGTAGTTATAATTTTTTTTTTTTCTCGTAACCGAATAAATAGCAAACTCGAAAACACCTTAACTCAATAATACTCAGGTTATGTATATTTTATATTTAGTAGAATATAACAATACATGGCATCAATAAATTCTACGGTACTGATTTAGGTGATAAGAAGTGGGCGGATCTGCGTATGCATATAGTAGTGGAAGCCATGTCATGCGGCGATCTGTTGCAGTTCAGCGGATCCTGTTCATCAAAACACAACGGTGAGTCATCCCGAAATAACAGCTAGCAAAATAAAACCGAAAAAAAGAGGGGTAGAAAAGTACGTGGCACAGATAACCGTAGGAGTAATGGCGTAAGCGATTTTAACCCGGCAGATACCGGGCAACTTGCCGGCCTTTCCGAAGTTGGCCTTGTATTGAATCACTAAATTCTTTACGCAAATGCAAGTGGCTCGCCTGTCGGCAGTAGCTTTCACGGCGGCGTTGGCGGTTCTAATCCCGTTACAGCATTGCGGGGTGGGCTGAACGGCGTTGCCTGCAACATAGGAGCGGCAGGGTGTTAAATCAGAGCGCACTGTGTTGCAGGTTATAGCAGTAACGATTCTTGCAATCGTGGTTATCATTGTTAGTTTTTATGATCAGAGTTGAAACAATCAGAAAATGCAACACAATGAACAATGAACACAACAATATAACCTGGGAAAACCCTCCAATTTGAAGGGGAAAACCCAGCAACAATATATCTCTTATATATTGAATAATAAGAACAGCAATCTGCCTTTACAATAAATTATCTTTCTTGCTTATCATTAAACAATGAGAAATCACTCTATATATATACAAGTGAGAGGAAAGAAACGCATCTCTTCAATTTCCTTGTCGGCCTCCACCAAACAAATTATGTCTTAAATAATACAATAAGATGGGCTGGAAGTGTGAACATGATGCTGCTCCTTCAACATCAACACTCCATCTCAGCTAGGGAGGATACTTCCAGCTGCATAAGACATATCACCTCATCGTGATGTCAACCATAATGGCTACAACAATGCATCATATGTAGAAGTGTTCAATATCCATCATGGTTCATCTAGAGGGTGGAATCAAGGGATTTCACCTCAAACTTCTCTCACAGAGAAGAACTCGCTATCAAGGGATTTCACCTCGAAATTCTCTCACAGAGAAGAACTCGCTATCAAGGGATTTCACCTCGAACTTCTCTCATAGAGAAGAACTCGTTATCAAGGGATTTCACCTCGAACCAGAGAAGAACTAGCTATCAAGGGATTTCACCTCGAACTTCTCTCACAGAGAACTCATTATCAATGGATTTCACCTCGAACTTCTCTCACAGAGAAGAAATCGCTATCAAGGTATTTCACCTCGAACTACTCTCACAGAGAAGATCTCGTTATCAAGGGATTTCACCTCGAACTTCTCTCATAGAGAAGAACTCATTATCAAGGGATTTCACCTCGAACTTCTCTCACAAAGAACTCGTTAGCTTTCCTCAGTACCATATCTTTGATATAATGGTATTTGATCTCAACATGCTTGGTTCTGTCATGAAACACTGGATTGACAAAAATCTTCACAAAGTTCTGGTTATGACAATGAATGGTGGTAGGCTCCGTTGATTTTCCAAACAATCCTGTAAGGAGCTTATGAAGCCATACTTCTTCCCGAGTTGCCATACAAGCTGCAATATACTCTGCCTCTGCTGTACTTAATGCTACAGATGATTGCTCCCTACTGCACTAGGAAATCATAGCAGATCCCAAACTAAAGCAACATTTAGAGGTGCTCTTCTGATCAATAACACACTCTGCCCAATCAGAATCAGTATATCCATGCAGCTTCAAGTCTACACTAGAAGAATATCTCAAGCCATACCCAACTGTGCCACACAAGTATCTTAGGATATGCTTCACTGCAACTAGATGTATTTGCCTTAGTTCACACATAAACTGACTATGTGCACTTAATGCATAGCAAATATCTGATCTAGTATTACTAGATACATCAATGATCCAATTATTTGTATGTACATGCTAGGATCCTGTAGAAACCCCTATTTTTATTGAATTTTGAAACTGAATATTTTATATTGCTTCTCTGTATCTTACCTTTTTTTGATGTTTTTGAAATAATAAAGATACGATTTTGCGAGATAAATTCAATCAAATAAATAAACAACAATGTAATCTATCAACTGGCTAATCAATGATCTTATTGTTCTTCTAGATGATTACAATATGGAGTCTCTGTCATGCATATAAAATAATATGAAACATTATTAAAAAAACTTGATTATTTCTTGCAAATCTAGAAATAACTCTAAATCTGGTACTGTGCGGGTTTCTGTGTGAAAACATAGTCGCCAATGTCAGTTATCCTGCCACTGTCGGTCGATATCCTACCGACGTCGATCACTATTGGTCAACTACTCTACCGACGTCGGTATTTAGTCGGCCGATGTCGGTCTCTACTGTCGATGTCGGTCTCTGTGCGGCCTGCGGCTTGCAACTGCTAACGGTGCCTTTCTTCAATTTGTGGTTCAGCTGGTATGGCCTAGTATGGATCTGTATGGATTTCGTACAATAGCAAAATACAATATAGAACGCCCTGTATGCTGGACGCCCGATCTCAAGAAATATGGAGCTAATACGGAATATTTTAATTTGGATAATTACTGAATCAAAACCTAATGAAATAAATACCTGTAAATTTTTGTGATAACTTCTGTATGAAGTTATCTCTCAAACTAGCAATAGATCGGCTGATCTCTCACAACCTCTGAATTGCACACACTGAAGAGTGTACGTTCTCCAATGCAAATGGATTACTGGAAACCCTTGGCTCCTTCTCAGAAAAACCCTTAGCAAAATTGTCTTGAAAATCAATAATCAATAATCAATAATTCAATAATATTACTCTCCTCCTAATGAGAAACCCTTATATCTTAATTAAAAATAGGCCTAATAATTAATACTTAATTAAATCAATAAAATATTAATATCTCCCTCAATACATGTCCGAAAGAACCCGAACGAAAGCCAACTGGTAAAATTTTTATAATTGAAGCCAATCCAAGCTCCATCAAGACCCTCTATCCATCTTATCAGCCTATGAAGGTCGCATAATAGGCTAATCATCATAAAACAAGATCACGCTAAAAAGGGGACATTACAATCTGCCCTCCCTAAAATTGCTTGTCCTCAAGCAATCATTGAACAATAAACCACTCAATCCACCTGGATCCCATATGTAATCATGATCTGTGCTGCTGTCAATCAACGCAAGCTCTTGCAATATCCTCTGAAATATAACCAAGAGGAATCCATAATCAAACTGGGGAATGCAACTCAACAAAACTCCAAAATCACAAATACCATGTACACATTCCACCATGCTATGCAAAAGGCGTACTCCAACTCTACAACAACTCCCAAGTGGAACTTTGCCAAGTGTGGAGAATCCACACACTGTACCTCTACTGTGATCTACATGTCTCTACAAATCACTAGCCACGGTCTCATCACCCAAACTCCTATGCATCGCTGATAATGAAGAGACATCACATGCTAGATAGCAATAACACAAACCAAATTGGCTTGCCATCAACTCCTACTCTAAGTCATGCACCAACAAACTGTCAACCCCAGTATCTATCACCATATCAAGCTGACTACCATGCTCAACTGTAGCGCCCAACTCAACTGAATCTAACTTCAGTAGAAATGAAACAATAGTAGCATCGAGGATAGATATATGCTCATACCCACTGTCTCTAACAATCTCGACTATGGGCATCCTCAGGTCACCAGATACCACACCCTGTGACTGTACGTACTCTGGTAAAGAATGAAGTCACTCTAACTCCATGGTCACCTCAGCGAAATGAAACTGTGACTCCTCATAAGCCAATTGTGTACTCTCAATAATCTTAGAAGTCACCTCGAGCTACTGAGTAAGCTCACTCACCTTATCTTCCTTGACCAATAATATATCGTATGCTATACTGCTCCACTCCCTAAGATAATCTCTGTCGGCTACCAACTACATATAATCCTGTCTCAGAATCTAGATAGCCTTCCATAAAGTGTGGATCTCTGTCAAGGAAAAATAATTGCCTCCCTGCTCATCATTAGTACGAGAACCCCACCCATAAACTGCTAACAACTGAAGAATAGCATCAAAATGCTCACAAGTGATAGCAATATCTCGCTCACTAACTCTCAGCTGACTAGACACATGATTGTGCTGGCTGGTTGAACTCCTATACTCTACCCCTGGCACACTGTCCAAAGGATCAGAATAGCTAACACCTGTAATACTGTCATCCAGATTCAATAGACCAACTGTTGAACTTGTATCATCAAATGGAGTGACTGAAACATCCACATAAACCTCTATATCAAAGGAACCTGCTGAAGAGACTAAGCCCTCAACACTGTCCACAACATCATCATGGGTGTCATCTGCAATAATCGGATCCTGGGAATCTTCTATAAACTCTACCATATCTGAGAGATTATCAACATGTGACTTGACTATAAAAGAACACTGAGTCCCTGCCACATGTGCTAACTCCTAAATTGGACTCACCTGAAGATCACCAACTCGCAGTGTACTAACATCTGAGTACACCTCCACACTCTGAATGCAAGCATCAGACTCATCCTCATCTAACTCTAAAGAAGCTACAGCTCAAACTATCTCATCATCATAATCTCCAGCTCCCTTGTCCTCTGCAACTAACTGAGAGACCAAATCCTCATGTTTAATAATTGGTGTAGGGCTATCATCAAAGGTTGATATCATATCACAAGCTCCTATCTCACGAGAATCATGGGACATGCTACTATCCTCAAACAAATTAGTAGTGATATCCTGCCATTGCAAAATGTCTCCATCATGTGTAGTCACAACACTAGTGGCTGTTCCACTAAGTAAATGATTAACTTCACCTATAGAGACCTCTTGTTTCTTCATCTTTTTGTTTTGTGATGTGGACCCTCTAAAAATGGATGTCATATACCGTGCTAATTTGTCTTCGATTGTAGGATGTGAAAATAATTCAGTCATCCTCCTTTGGTTTTCAACCAACTGATTCAAACTTTGTTTAAGCTTCCCCATATTACTATTGTTAGGAACCCCTCCAAGGAAGCATAATTGATTACTTTTCTTATAAGCAATTAAACACAAAATTATACCAGAATGATTAAGTAACTAAAAACTTGAAACAACAAAGAATTTGAGAGACAATACACAATCTTGTATTAAATACTCTTAAAAGAAAATACAATAAAGAAGATGCCACTTTTTCTTCTACGTCAAAGGCTTGCCACACCTCAAGACCTTCTTCCCTCTCTCTCTTGCTCAACCACAACCAACTCAACAACCTGAGTTGTTATCCCCTCCTTGAATGCTTCAGTTGATCTCCTTGACCTTACACCTTGTAGATCTCCTTGACCTTGCTTCCTTGCTTCAATGCTTTACTTGCCTTCTTAATTACAATACATGCCTCATGGGTCTTTAAATAAGATCCCATGCATACAAAAATAGACCTCTAATTACAATAATTAGACACGCAACTTGAGACTATAATTATCCCTTTAACATGCAAACACTCGCTTCACTTAACTGACTGTTCGTCAACAGCAGTTCTGAAACTGCCACAGGGGACCGACGTCGGTCCCTGTCTGTCTGGTGCTGATCGACATCAGCCGACTCTTTACCGACGCCGATTGCCTTCTGCACTGTATGTGACCAACGTCGGTTACACTACCGACACCGGTACTTCTGAAACTTCAACAACCTCTCCATGTCTACAACAGTTGAAACTTTTAGCTCCACAACCTAACAACTGTCCCACTATTTCTAATTACTTGAAGTAACCATGATTAACTAGCCGATTCGATCTACCCAAACTACCCAACAAGATGGCATGATAAAAACTCTGATACCACTGTAGAAACCCCTATTTCCCTTGAATTCTAAAATTGAATATTTTATATTGCTTCTCTGTATCTTACTCTTTTTGATGTTTTTGCAAGAATAAAGATATGGTTTTGCGAGATAAATTCAATCAAATAAATAAACAACAATGTAATCTATCAACTGGCTAATCAATGATCTTATTATTCTTCTAGATGATTACAATATGGAGTCTCTGTCATGCATATAAACTAATATGAAACATTATTCAAAAAACCTAACTGTTTGTTGCAAATCTAGAAATAACTCTAAATCTGGTACTGCACAGGTTTCTGTGTGAAAACACAGTCACCGACATTGGTTATGATGCCACCATCAGTCGATATCCTATCGACGTCGGTCACTGTCGGTCGGCTACTCTACCGACGTCGGTATTTAGTTAGCTGATGTCAGTCTCTGCTACCGATGTCGATCTCTGTGCGGCCTGTGACCTGTAATTGCTAATGGTGCCTTTCTTCAATTTGCGGTTTGGCTGGTATAGCCTGGTACATATCTATACAAATTTTGTACAGGAGAGAAATACAATATAGAATGGCCTGTATGCTAGACGCCTGATCTCAAAAAATATGGAGCGAATACGGAAAATCTTAATCTGGATAATTACTGAATCAAAACCTAATGAAATAAATACCTGTAAATCTCTGTGATAAATTCCGTACAAAGTTATCTCTCAAACTGGCAATAGATCGGCTGATCTCTCACAACCTCTGAATTGCACACACTGAAGAGTGTACGTTCTCTAATGCAAATGGAATACTGGAAACCCTTGGCTCCTTCTTCTCAAAAAAACCCTTAACAAAATTGTTTTCAAAATCAATAATCAATAATCAATAATTTAATAATATTACTCTCCTCCCATTGAGAAACCCTTATATCCTCAAAAAGGTGCACTTGCCCTAATTAGGGTTTCATAGTTAAGAATTAGGATTTCATATTTAAAAATAGGCCAAATAATTAATACTTAATTAAATCAATCAAATATTAATATCTCCCTCAATACATGTCCAAAAGAGCTCGAATGAAAGCCAACTGGTAAAATTTTGCTAATCGAAGCCAAACCAAGCTCCATCAAGACCCTCTATCCATCTTATCAGCATATGAAGGTCGCATAAAAGGCTAATCATCATAAAACAAGATCACACTAAAAAGGGGACATTACAGATCCACTAGATCTGAACTAGCTGCAACCTCTTTTAACTTCGAAAAATTTGTCTCCATCAGTGTAGACATCAGTTTGCAATCTATCATACCAAATCTCTTCAAGATGTCAATAGTATACTTCCCTTGACTTAGAATGATCTTATTTAGTTTCTACCATACTTCTAAACCAAGGAAGTAATGTAAGAGACCAAGATAATTCATTTCAAATTTTGAAGTTAACTCCTTACATTTGAAAAATGAGGTGATCTTCTCCAGTAACAAGTAGATCATCAACATAGAGAACCAAGACTAATGCTTTGTCATCAATTACCTTGAAGTATAGGTTTGAATCAGCGTCATTCTTGGAGAAATCCAAGCTCATCAAGTATCGATCAAGTCTTTCAAACCAAGCACGAGGAGCCTGCTTAAGACCGTACAAAGCCTTATTCAACTTAAAAACATGAGACTCCTTCCCATGAACCTCAAAGCCATCGGGTTGCTCAACATATACCTCTTCCTCGATTATACCATTTAGAAATGTTGTCTTCACATCCATTTGGTGTATTTTCCATCCTTTAAATGCTGCAATAGTAATGATGGTTTTGACAGATGTATAATAAACAACTGGAACAAAAGTTTCCTCATAATCTACTCCTTTTTGAGAGAAACCTCTAGCCACAAACCTAGCCTGGTACTTCTCAATGCTTTCATCAGCTGCATGCGTGATCTTGAAGAGCCACTTCGAAAAAAAAACAAAAGATTTTCCTTCAAGTCTAGGTACGATATCCCAAACATCATTCTTGAGGATGGATTGATACTCTTCAGCCATAGCATCTCTCCATACTTGCTGACTAGTAGCTTCGTCAACACTAGAAGGCTCAGACTTTGGTCTATGTGATGTTGCAAGCTTCACCGGTTGAAAAATTGTCTCTGGCTACTACTAATCAACTTCATAGGATCAGAGGACTTCGATCTCATCTTAAACGCTTTCCACAACTAGTCTTTGGTATCAAACTTATTCCTAAGACTTTCTTTGACTCTCTTCTAAACTGGGTTTACTTGATAACTTAGATGTTGGGCCTACATTAGCTTCCACACTCTTCTTCCTTTTCGTCACATCCTTTGGGAATCTTCTTCCAGCTACTAGGCTCTTTTCAACGCTGGTTGGGGCTCCTTGTATCTTCGTATGCACAGTCACTTGGTCATTCACATCTTGTCCATTTGTTGGAATTGTCGAGCGTGTAAGAAGTGGTCGTGATGGCAGACCTAATTTTCACAGGACTTCACTCACTGTGAACGGCTTTCATCAAAATGCTCAACCCGAACACATGCAGACATGACATGGACATGCCAGAGACTATAGCATAATAGTTTCCCTCTGTGGCATTTGGAAGCCATGCAGCGAGGATATTGACACTAGAGGCTGTCACATCGAGCTTCAGAATATTGGGGCTCAGATCATACAGCCCTCAAGATGAAAAATCAGCCATTGTAGGTGCGGGCTTCACCCCTAGCATTGTCAAGCCAAACTGTATTTCCACAACAGGTCTTGCGATTGAAGAATTGTACTTCACTACAACTGCTCCCTCTTTTAGTTCCAAGATGACCCAAGGAAAGCAGTAATTTGGAGACAGCCCTGAGCTCTCGATATTCCACACACAAAGCAGCGCCAGTGCTCTCACTTTACTATTTTTATTTTTATTTTTATTATTTTTATTTTTCTTATTTTTAAAGAGCCAATAAGTGAAGAGCTCGTGTTCATACACAAGACCACCTTTCCCTTGACTTTCGAAGGATCGAGCTTCTTTGAGCACGCGGGGTCTCCGCTTCCGTAAACTAGCGGAGTCTAAGAAATCTTGAAGGCTCCCTTCAGATTAGGATCTGTGTAAAATGACGAACCAGTGGTTACGCCACCATTGCCCACATTCAGTGTAGCGGTGTAATCTCTGTCTATCGTGATGGTGCCCAGAGTGAAAAATACACGGCGCATCATTGTGCATTAATCCTCTCTGCGGCCCGCTGTTACCGGCAAAAAAAATGACAATGACTCCTTTGTTTATAGTTGTAAAGGCTCTGAGGGCTATATTGTTTTGGAAATATGGAGGCGAGTTGAAGCCAAGTGAGAGAGACAAAACATCAGCCCCATCGTTTATTGCGCTCTCCATTGAATGCCCAGTAGCTACTATTGCTTCTCTTTTCATGAACTACTATTTTCTCACACGTGTCTACTTCTTCGAGCTCTTCTCTGATGAAACTAATGCTGTTGTTGCTGCTGCAACTTTCCAGGGTCTGTACCATGGGCTACAAGATAGGAATGCTAACCAACATCTTTTTAAACCACCACAATTATGCTCTCTTTTATTCGTCTTCTGCACTTTCACCTAGAGCAACTGCAACTTCTCTTCTTCCTCCGATGGTTTGGGAAATTTGGTTTCCACAAACTTGGCCAAGTCATTTTCTTCCAAGGTGAGCATGGTTCTAAACTTACATGATGTGAAGTTGGATGCTCCTTCGAGTCTATCCTCAATTTTAAGACCGTTCACCATCTTGACTAAAATAGGGATAGAGGGGGAATATAAAGAACAATATAGTATTGCTGAAATGACAAATCTGATCACAATCTTCTTCAAACCTGCTTTGATACCATGTCAATTTTTATGATCAGATTTGAAACAATCAGAAAATTTAACATAATGAACAATGAACACAACAATATAACCTGGGAAAACCCTCCAACTTGAAGGGAAAAAGCCAGCAACAATATATCTCTTATATATTGAATAATAAGAACAACAATCTACTTTTACAATAAATTATCTTTCTTGCTTATCATTAAACAATGAGAAATCACTCTATATATATACAAGTGAGAGGAAAGAGACGCATCTCTTCAATTTCCCTGTCGGCCTCCACCAAAAAAATTATGTCTTAAACAATACAATAAGTTGGGCTAGAAGTGTGAACCCGACGCTGCTCCTTCAACATCAATAATCATCACCACCAAGTACAACAACTTCCATGCGCTCATTCTCATCACCACTCTTAATTCAGCGTGGGTCAATAAAGACAAGACAATATATTTATAAGTGAAGAAGAGTTGATTGGTGGGTTTAATCAAATCCATCATAATTTAAAAAGTTTTGTGGTAGCAAGTAAGTAGTAGTTGTCAACCTAACGTTGATAGGGGGATGAGCGATAATAGTTTCCCTTTTTATTCTAAAAAATGGTTTTAAAAAAAGTAGCAACCATAAGGTGTCATTTGACATCCATCATATATAACCCTTCTTCATATAACTCTTTGTGACAATTAAAATCTCAAAAAATGTATTAATGATAATTAAATGTAGGACATTTAAATTTTAGTTAGTAGTATTTAATGTATATTGTGAATATAGTTTATTTAAGGTGAAAAAATAATAATATCTTACCATTTTGTATTGAATATCATGTTTTTTTTGCATCAAACAAGTCTATATTTTAGTTGAGTCACACATAACTAGTTTGCATTTGAATGGTTTTTGAAGAAGAAGACTAGATGCAATGTTATTAACATAGTATGTATGTTATCATTTTATTATTTTATAATGCATTTTATTAAGCATTCCATATTTTATGATGTAAACAGATTGACAAATTCAAAGAAAAAGAAAACAGTTCACAAGACAAGGCTCAATACAAAAAGAGGAAGAATAGTGGATGACATAAATTTAAAAAGTAAAGAAACTTCAAATTCACACAAACAACATGAACTAATACTACTACATACTTGACACCAGGTACTTCATTAACTAAAAAGGTATTTATCCAAACCCAATGGATTATAACTAAAATGGATCACGCTATGAGGGATGTTTAAAACAATGTGCACTCCACTAGAGGTGTGACAGAAAAATGAGGAATCCTTGTAGCCACACTCAACTATTGGTTGTTTGGGTATTAAAACTACCAAAAAAAAGGGCCCATCAACCATTTTAGTAGATGAGAAGAACTTGAGGTTGTTCAATGGTGCAAAGATATGAAAAAACTTGGTCATGGACTTGAAAATATATAACTCCAGTCATATGTAGCCCACATATGTGTAAATAGGCCCAACCCTTTCAAGGATGGATTGTTTGGCAAGTCTTGATGGGTTGGATTTAATAAGAGGCACCCAAAGTTGTCGATTAGATCAGTTGAAGGCTTGGATATCAATAGATAATTCCAATTAAGGCCTTCTATTATAGATGAATTTTACAATAACTTGTAGATGGTTTATGAATATAACCACTACTGACCTTATAAAATTTAGAACTATGATGAAACAAGATCGCAAGTTGGTAGGAACACCAATGAGCTACAACCATTGGATGTGAGTATATTTTGACCATTCAAAAAATATTTCAAATTTTAAATTCAAAGTGGATGGCTCGAGATTGCAAACCTGATATCAACAAGTTTAACTTAGCTAAGTTAGGTAGCTTAGCTTTCAAATCTTCTCTTTCTACAGAAAATATAAACTTGGTTTTTAAGAGGACAAATGCATGGCCACTTAACAAATTGGAACTTGTATAAGACATGGCACTATGAGAAGCATGTGAAATTATAGATGAATATGATGAGACATCAATTGCAAACATCATGTGTTAGGTTGGATATGGAAAGTATGAGAAGATTGAAGTTATTGAACTTAAAAAAAAGGAGATGAGCAGTTGAAAATGACTATATATATCCAATTTTACCTAGTTTTATCCAAGTTACACATTTAACCTAAATAGAAGAGTGCATTGAAGAATGTGAAGAAATAGGTCAAGGCAAGCATGTGTCTTACATTCAAGAACATGTTCTTGGAGAGGGGTTGAACCTACCTTCATAAATAAGCCAACTAGACTGGGTTGAGGAAAGGGAAACATAACTAGGTGTAAACATAGAATTTTCCAATGCAGATGTTCAATGTCATCCACTCATGTGATTGTACCTAATGAATATTTGGTGTACTACTATGTCATCATAGGGGATTTTAATGATTGTGATGAATCAATTAATCTTATATAAATGCTATATACTATACAAAATAACAATGAATAACTTGAATATAGTCAAAGGAAAATATAGCAAACTCAAGTTTAGGTGGTTTGCTTAAAATACCAAAATAGAGGGTTGTGCATAATACCCCTTGATTATCAAATGACGTAGTCAGATTGAGCAAGTAATATTAAATTTTAACTGTAGATAGATTTTTTGAAATGCTTCATGGCCAAGAAACTTGAAACAAGGAAATAGAGTAAATTAAGGCCATGAGGAAAAAATAAAAATAAGATAAGAAAGCATTAAGAGAAAGTAACATGGATTGGAAGGAGCGAAAAAATATATTTATGCATAATTGGGATCCTCACCCATTCTCATCACTAGTATTAATTCAAAATGGGAGATAATATATATATTTATAAGTGGAAAAGAGTCAATTGTTAGGTTTAATCAAATCTAAGGTACATTGTTCAAAATAATTAGCTTTTTTTGTGGTAGTAGATAAGTAGTAGTTGTCAACCTAATGTTGATAGGGAGGATAAGTAATAATAATTTAATTTTCTATTCTAAGAATTTGGGTTAAAAAAAAATAGCAATGAAAATGTATTCCTCAGTGCATCTTTTGATACATAGATTTAACAAATACAAATATAAATACTCTTTCTTTTATAAGCTCAAGCCATGAGCCATGGACAGTGGCACTAGATGAACCCCATATCATTCAATATTATTTTATTATCATAACATAATTTAGTGGCACTGCATCTAACCCACAACATTCAATATATATTTTTAATTTGTGTCACCAAATATAGAGCACAATGTGAATTAAACATTTTTACTAATGAATGACAAAGAAAAACCTCACCATTCACAAGATAATTGTTAATAATTGTTGAATAAATATACATATTGTTTAAAATGGCCCTATGTCATTCAAAATTATTTTACTATCATAACAGAGTGTAGTTACACTACAAATGAACATGAGAAATGTATACCCAGATAGTTTTCTATCAAACCTACCAAGGTTAATCCTCTAAAAAAGGGTAAGCAATAGGTAATCCCCTTTCCTAGGTAACCAGTAATTGAGATACCACTACATTAAACATCTACAAAGGGGTTTAATGGAATCTTCAACTACTAAAAATTTAATTCAAATATCAAGATCACCTAAAATTTTTCATATAAATACTATTTTAAAGAAACTGTAGAGCATGCAACTATGGGTTCCATAAACCCCCATTCCTTCTATTATATCTTCACAATCACAGAGGCTTATTATACATACATAGAGCATTATAGATTCTATAGTGGTAAAAATTGTACATATACATCCTCCTCGATAGTACTACCAATTTATTACATCAGGTTCCTAGTGGATAATTATGTATGGGCATCCAAAGGATGAGATCATATAATATTTATTTCTTTGTCATATTCCAAAAGTACCCAAAATAAAAATAAAAATAAAAAAGTCAAAAATATTTGTAGAATTCACAGGTTCTTTTAGTTCTTTGGCATATAGGTTATTGGTTCCATGTTGGCAGTAATATATCATTTATCTATATATACACATGTGTTTCACTTATATTTTGTGTGTGATTCACATATACATGGATACATGATCTATGCACTTTTAGATGTTGGGCATTCCATCTACTCATGTTGTGTGGACATTGGGGGCATCCACTTATTTGATCACGATACATATAGGTTATATTATTTTATGATCAATTTACATTATCATGTTTGAGATTATGTACTTACACGTCACTTTATCCATGTTTATATATTTTGAAGTGTACTTGATATGTTATGTACTTAATATTTTTTGCTAATGCATATTATCCATGGGGTAGTATGTTATGTTGTGTTGGTTACTTATTGTCTTTTTTTTAATGTTTGAAATTATTTGAGTGTGCTCATTAATTACTATTTTCATGCATTGTATTAATTATTTGAGCATTTGAATATGATCCATTGATTGTGTCCCCATGCATGTGTTTACCTATTGTGGCATTTGTATATGTCATGGTTTGTTGTATGTAAAAATTTGAATATGTCATTCTTTGATTTATGGACATTTGACTAAGTCATGTCCATTTGATTGTGCTGCATTTGAGCACATCCATTGTTTTTAGAGGTCTCCTTGGACCATTATCTTTTGATTTGATTTCAATGCTCTTTTATGTGTACTTGATTGCTGGTTGAGATTGATTATTACTATCTAGATGTTTCCATGATTCACATCACATATCTTAAGAATTGGTGTGATCAAAATTTTCATGCTTCATCGATACATCTACCTTGAAATTTTCCTTATATATATGCTACATGGTTCATAAACAAATCATATAATTGTCTTATCCTTTTGAGGTAAGGTGACTCCCAATTTCTACCTACCCTCACCTCAAAGGGGGGGCAATATTAGTGGTGAAATGTCATAGAGGCATAGATTCCACATTTTTCACTATTCACAAGATGAAGATATACATTGGGGGAATTTTTTGCAAACATGACACCACACTTACACCAATTTCAATTTTACACATATAGTGGAGGGCAGCTTATGGAAACATGATTTCCACACTTGCACATTTTGTAAATTGCTCAAAATAAGTAGTTTTGTGATTTAAATACACATTTGTGGTACAAAGATATACATTGGTACCATTACAATACCCAAAATTTAGCATTGAAATATATGAGGTGCATAATCAAAGAATGCACCTAAATTGAAAAGTCAAAATCAATTTCAGATTTCAAAACACTTTTGTAGACTATCATCATCCACTAGGTTGGACTTTTATGGATTGTATTGAACCAATCTACTATAATAGTTGATTCATTTGTGGCATGATTGAGGTGATTAAATTTCTCAATATCATCAATTTTATAGGTTAGAATTGATTACATCATCCAACATCACCATATTTATAGTATTGGTTGACTTGGTTCACTCATGCTCACCAAGTTACAAGTATGATTATGTTGCATAGTTGAGCTAATCTTCAACTATCAGGTGGTAAATCACCATTAGATCTAAGGTTGGGGAAATTTTTTTCCTTTAATATATCATATTATCAGTTTAAATGGTTTAGAATGATAAAGATTTTCAAATCAAATCACCAAAAGGTACGGTGGTTGCATTGATACATAGGTGTACTCTTAAACCTTGATCTCTTTATTTTTAATCATTTTAAATGCTTTAAATTTTATATTATATGCACTAATTATATACTATAACATGCTCTTGGTTTAGGTCAATCACCAGTAAAGATGTCAAGTTGGACACACATGAAGACAAGGTGTGTTATACATAGCCAAATACACTATTATTTTCTATTAAACTAAAAATTTCATTACTAGATTTAGGACGTGGGGGGATGTAGACACTATTTATGAATTATGTAGAACCTCAGTCTTATACACTTAGGAAATACATATCATGGATGCACCTTTAACTTATAGACCTTCTCGCTGGCAAAACGCTTGCATACATAATCTATTTTTTGCTTATTGATTATCTCTTAGTCTAACCAATGTTATTCTGATGACTCATACCTTATATCATACCATAAATGCTATAAAATTGATTGTATTATGTCTTTTCAAGTTATGGAGTGCGACTAGTTTCTCTTTCTAAATACTTGTGTCTCAGTTAGATGTCTATGCTGACACTAGTGTCCTATTTTAATGCAAGTGTCCAATGCTTTAAATTCATCCAATTTATAAATGAAACATATTCCTATGGTTGACCTAATTACATTAATATGAAATATTATCTAAGATCATTGATATATAACATGATCAACCCTCATTCATTCCTCACATTTACCAAAAGGGAAATTCAAAAAATAATTCAATCAAACACTGAAGATGGAAAAAGGTTACCTATTTCCCACTATTTCCATATCAATCAAAGTGACGACATGTCTATAGATCTAAATTACTAAAGGATCACCCATGAGAGATATGAGCCAAGTCAAAAAATATGTAACTCTATGTACTTGCCTATCACACATTATATCCTTATGCACACACAATCCAACACTAGGGGATGACTGCATAATTCTATGGCCCTGTTATGAGTATTAGACATGAAGGCAATGTTCATTAACAAAGGGGTATCTAGGGAAGATCAACACTTAGTATCCACCAAATAATTTCTCTCAAAAACATTATGAAGATGAATAACTAGGGTTTTACTATTTGACATGGAGTGATAGCCCATGATACAAATATGAATACACCAGAGTGAAGGTAACACAAAACCCAATATATTCCACATGGTCCCATCTAGATCTAACATGTATTTTGTATAAGACACATGTGTCCAGGTTAGACATAAAGTGTCTGAGGCCACTGAGGTATAATTTATAGAATCATATGACTAATGTAGGGCATTGATCCAATCTATTTCCTTCTTATTTTATATCTAGATCTATATTAGCATCATACCCATCTAAGTATCTTATTTTCATTATCATTAAAGTATCTAACATATATATACTTTTAATTTTTAGCATATCTTAGCATAAAAAAATCATTATATTTTTATATGATTTTGTAAATTAACTGACCTGATTTAATAGAGATAGTATACCATGCTTGTGCCTTAGGCTATCCTACCCCTTTAACCCTAGATTTCCTAATCCAGTTTTAAGGGCTAAATAATGGAATGGATCATTCACCAAGTTATAACTCACCTTTATCACACATGTGAGGATAAATACTACTAAAATAGTGTTGTGCACATAATAAATATACATAATTAGGAACACCTTTGTGGCACATGATAACCAAGAACATGATAACTACTTGTGATGGAAAAATGTTCCCAATTTTTTACACATTCATACATGATCACATTAAATTATGTTAAATTTAGGCCCAAGTAGGTGTGATTGAAAAATATTATTTCTAATTAGTGACACGTGCACAACCATATACATATTTATGTTTATATTCTATGCATATCCATTCTACACAAAAATTGACATACAAAACCTAAATCACTTTCAACAAAGGTAAATATTAATTATTTTGTGTGCATTCATATGTGATAAAAAATTTGTTTAAATTAAGGCCCAAATATGAGTGATTGGGGATACATAGGTAAAATTTGTGATCTTCACACAACCAACCACCCGTTTATGTTAATTTTGTATGTGATTATATTTCTTATGGACCATAATAGACATAACACACCATAACCACTCACAATTACGAAAAAATGGATGATTTTGGGTATATTTGTGCATGAGGAACCCAATTTAGTTTGTATTTAGGCTCAAATAGTCATGATTTTAGAAACATAGGTAAAATTAGTGACCCATGCATACCTAACCACCCATTAATGTGGATTTTATATGTGATTATGTCCCTTATTTCAAAAAATAGACATAACAACACCATAACCACATGAGATCGAGGCTAGTATATGATTTAGGTAATATTTATGCATGACGGGGAGATTTTATGTCAAATTTAAACACAAATAGGTGTTATTATGGTAAATTATGTCAAATTGATGACCTACGCACACCTAACCACCCCTTTCTATCAAAATTTATTGAAACTATGTCCCTTAGAGGTGAAATTTGGGACAAGAACACCATAAACATTTGAAAATAGGTAAAATATAAATACATTTTGAAAACAAATTATGTGATGAGGCCAAACTATGTAAAATTTAGGCCTAAATAGGTGTGATTACAGTAATTTAGGTTGAATTGGTGACTTGTGAACACTAAACCATTCATTTATGTCCATATTATGTGTGAGTAGGTCCATTATATGATAAAATTGACATAATGAAACCCAAACCACTTATGTCTAAGTTAATTTTTGATGATTTGGGGCATATTTGTTCATGATAAATCTATTTTTGTTCAAATTTGAGCCAAAATACATGTCCTTAGGGAAAATAAGGCTAAATTGATGATGTGTGTACACTAAACCACCCCATTATGCTAGTTTTCAATGAAATAAAGTCCATTATATTCCAAAAATGACCCAACATCACCATAAACGCTTATGATTAAGGAAAACACATACAATTAGGCTAATTCATGTATGATAGGGCTTATGTTTATAGAATTTATGCCCAAATATATGTAATTGGGATAATGTATAGGTAGATTTTGTGACTTTCACACACCTAACCACTCTTTTATATAAATATTACATATAATTATCTCTCATATATAATCCTAATTCAACATAAAAAAATATGAATCAATTACAGCTTAGGTAAATACAAATGATTTCATACACAATCATGCCCTTTAGTTGGAAATATGAATAGTCAAACTCTCATAAATGAGGAGTAATACCCAATATGGTAACCAAAAAGGGTTTAAAAGGAATGGGTTCATTACAAGTGATGCTAAGGATGTTGAGTGTCACTAGACTTGAACATATATCACTTATAACAAAATATGTAACCACACAATGGTTTTTCTAAAATTAATGCCATGGTGTTTCAAACAAAATCAAACATACATTACCCATAATATATTGATTCACACTATTTTCAAGGATATATATTCTACTTTCATGATCAAAAATATAATGAATAATATCCATGCCCCCATCATGACCTCATTGCTCATAAGTTTAACTTAAAATAAATATATGAATTATCGTGATTGTGTGATCACAATTTTTATTGATTTGAATTACAACCAATTTAGTGTTCTAAGATAAATTATAATGACCAAAAAGTGAAATAATATGGTACCTCAAAAAAAGACACACCCTAACTACAAGGGGAAATTAAATGAATCAGGGGCATAGGTTACACTCCTAATAGATCTATAGGTCTTATAATCTTGATGTAAAACCCTTGACATTAAAATAAATTTAAAAGAGGGAGAAAGGGGAGACATTTGTAAACACTAAAATTTAATCAGTAAATGCTTGAAAACATCTAATGTTGACATCTTTACCTCACTTGGTCCATTCACCATTTTTTAACCAATAATACTTATGGGATCCTTCATTATACTAATAATTATCTTGAAAAAACTTATAATATAATGTTTATGTCCCTCCTCACCCATATTTAACTTAGAAACCACTAAAAATAGTTTTAGAAAAGTATGTCCTCTTAGGACACCATTGCACTAGGCAAATAGGTATGGAGTGTAGCATTATCCTCTTGTATGATCTTATCCCCTATACTATAATGATTTAATTTCAACTGTGGAAAATTTCGTTTCAATTCTCTTTCACTTTTATTTAAGTCAAAAAATGTAAATATTTGAAATTTGTCATTATATAAGCACATCTATGCCACACATTAGAACACTTGGTCACTTGGAAATTTACTCTCTCTACAATCTATTAAACATTGATTAAAATAATACTATTTATTCAAATTTTAGTTATTAATTACTAAATAAGTCATAGGACATGTTTGAATCTATTTTAGTATAGTTCAAGATCATCGATTATCAAACATTTCAATTGATCTTCTATTTGCATTCATCTAGTTACAAAATCACAGATTACATGCTCATTCTAAGAAGGATAACTACATCAGTCTAAGGCTAATTTGAGCTATCAAGGCATCATTCAAATTATATGTGTTTATATAAGGACATCTCATTGATTCCCCTAACCATATTCCCCCTTTCACATTTTAAATCAATTTATTTTTTGTGTAGGCGATAGGTTTTATTATTGTAGGTCTTCTGCATGAAAAAATTAGGTCATGAACATTATCACTAGATATGCTTATAAAAATATAGATAACTAGATCAAAAAATCACTCTCATAGTCAAATAATACATGTCTATGTTCAATAAATAGGGTCTCACTATGCCACTATCAATATTGCATGGAAATGTCATTGTTCTATTTTAGCTTATACTTTCAATATAGCATAGTTCAAAGGTATTTTAACCCTATTTTACATTATCAATTAGTATACGCAATCAATGACCATCTGATTGAGCTAAATACATTTAAATCTAATGAATTTACTATTTGTATCTCATTTCCACTTCTGAATATTTTTTAATTTAAATTTAGATTCTATAATTTATTATATTATGTAATGTAAATTAGATTTCAAAGTTGAAGTCCTTTTATTCCACTTAAAATTTAAATAGTCATTAAATAATTTGGTGAAATCAAAATTTATTTTTATAAAACTACTTATTTTTACTTTATTTTTATGTGGTCTAGGGTTTCATGTAAATTATTGGTTTCATGAAAATTAAGAAAACTATTCCTTACATAAAAATGTTTTCACTTTTTTTCTATTTCTAGCTACTTATTTTTATAAATGTGTTATGATAGTTATAAAATTACTTAGTGATTTTCATCTATTTTATTGACATTTGGTGTCAAGGGTAATGCACCAATACTCATATAAATTATATAGAACAAAAAGAATAGTTTCCACATACCTCACAATATTTTATAAATGCCTATGATCCCTTGTTTACACTATAGGACACCTCTTTTATCTATTTGATTTGTGGTGCACATGAGAGGTGTGTATGACGTATGGAATTAACTCTCATCATACCCTTAGAAATAGGGTTAGTGGGTTATATTCATGATCAACCTCTATATTTAGTGCTTTAATCCATTGAGTTAACACTAATCAATGAATGAAAAAGTATATTTGATAACCCACATAATCATTCAAATCCTTACCTCTATCACCCCTACACCTTGATTTTTACTTTTTATTATGTGTATAATGGGTTTGATGATTTAATTTAATTTCATATTTCACGTAGAATTAAGTAATTTCATGACATATCTTATATTAGTTTTCACCATACAATTTTATTTATTACATGGTTGAAACATTAAGTTAAAAAGGAAGCTACATCTCATGACATTCCTATTTCGAATAATCACACTAATATATCATGCCATTGTTCTTGTCAATTTTTTTTTCAAATATAGAATGCCCTAGGAATAATAAGAATCATATGTTATGAATTGTATTAAATTGGCATCTTTAAAACACCTTTCTTTTCTTAGTCCCCATCCTCTTTAAGTCTATATTATAGCCCTCACTACCAAATACCATACCCAAAGACAAATAAATGACACTCAAGATACATAATTGAAGGAATATATTTTTGAGCATCTATAAAATATTGACTCATTATTATATTTTTATAGACATGAACACAAGAAAAGTGGCCAAGCTAGTCTTCTTAGTGTTTCCACTTCTCCTATTGCATCCAATGCTAATTCTATAACCATATTTACTTCTATAGCATCATCCCTTGGATTTTTAACATCTTATGGTTTCCAATAAGTATCCATGCCTATTCCTAGTAATATTAATTACACTCTTCCAATTGTATCTACTAATAATACTCTTGAGTATACAACTCAAGCCTTGCAAGGTAAGTTAACTTAACTTGAGAAAACACTTTCTCACACCAGCTGATCATTGGATAATTTTTCCTTATTTCATATCCCTTTGTCATAAAAAACTTCATCTTATCCATTACTAGTTAGCTTTTTGGATCATAATCTTCATCTTTATGAAGGCAAAGGTGATCATGTAAAACATTTGCATACCTTCCATATGACTTGTTTAGACTATTTGGATAATGAAAAATTGTTGAAAAATATATATCAAATAAGTCTCAAAGAATATTCTCTTAGATGGTTTTATGATCTTCCCCTTTAATCAATAAAAAATTTCTATTCTTAGTAAAATAATTTTTTACCACACTTTTCTATCAATATTAGTTAGAAGCTATCATATACTCAAATTAAAAAGCTCAAACAATGGTCTAATGAAAAAAAAAAGTTCTAATATACAATATTCTTCTTAGCCAAAATGAAAAATGAAATGGCTCATAATGAGCTTCAATATATTTTTAATCAAAGCTTGTTTGCTCGACTTAAAGAGTCAATTATGTTCGATAAGTTTAAATCATTTGATGAACTATGACACACATTCAAAGAACATGAAATTAAATTTATTACTTTTAATAAGCTCAATTATATGTAAAATGCTCCTTCACTTCAAATTTCAAGTTTCAAAGCAATCCAATTTATGATATCAAATACATTGAAAGAAAAAAAGAAGATAAGATTATAATTAATGTTATTTCATAGCCACCATAAAATGTTAAATTAGAAGCTTCTACAAGTACCAAATTTAAAAGGTTACCTTCACATCCTCATGTATTTTTTCAAAATATAATTTAATGTTATCTTATATGTCTAGACCACAATCTAAAAACTTTGATGGAAATGCAGTTTTTGATTACCATACATGTATTGTACATTCCACCAATAGATTCATCAAGATCAATCACAATATCTAACATCTTATTAATAAGAAAATTATTGATATTACCATAGCTAATGAATAGGCTTAAGATAAACTAATGAAAATTTAAAGTTGAAAATGTTCAAATATCATTTTATAAACAATGAATCATAAGAAAACAAGACAAATTTTGAATTATATCATCTCTTATTTATTCATATGAAAATACAATTGATAAAATCAATGGCAATATTAATATAAAATTATAATTATTCCCTATAATCACATTTGATGATAGCGATATTGATAATGATGATTCAGATAGACATGAATTATTAATTCATGTATATGTTGACAAGTAACCCATATCTAGTGATATGAAAACTAATCAATCAAATATAAATATGTCCACCATAACACTACTTCACTCTCTTAATTATAAATTGCATGATTTACAATGTACTTCTAGAGTTTTCAAACCATTTGATGCACACACACAAGATAATTTTGGTCATATAATACTACCTTTACATGGGAAATATCATATTAACCACTCCATTTTAGTTATACAAAGTATACAAATAATTGATATGCTATTAGAATGTCATTAAATAAAAAAAATTCAGATTAGTACCTTATATAGTGCATAAATGACTCAATTTTTTTCATAATAATTAGATGGTCAAATTTCTAAGGATATAATATGAACAACCCTTGCAACATATGTTATTCATTCCTCCTATAAAAAAAAAATTGGTGGCATAGTTATTGAGAGATATGGTAATGAAATAGTCTTTAAAACTATTCAAGAATATGATTTAGATATTCCAAAGCAAATTCAAAAACATGATACAATTTCACATGAATATATTACATAGACAACTTCTCGATGTTTGTATGAACAAGATCCAATTACATAAAAGGATATTATATAATTAGTTAAACATTAGCATATTATAGAATCAGTTCCTTAATCTACTTCAAAGTATGATACAATTACACATAAGGATGATCATTTTATTCCAAAGAGCATGAAACATTCTCTTAGTTAGAACTTTGCACCGAAAAATAGGGATTCATCTCCTAAGGCCCCTCATGTTATTCAAATAGCTTCACCAAAAGTACATGTTGCTACACCTTACTCTACTACATGTGGGGATATATGTTCTCAAGGGTACATGAGTATTTATTTCAAAGTATTACATTATGACATATGACTTTTAATCATATTTAAAGGCATCTATAGTTGTAAATTCATGTTTACAATAAGTCACACCATCGTATCATATCATAAGATATGCATATTCATATACTATCACTAACATAATTGGTTAACTACTTTCGTCTCCCTTTGTACCTAGATTCTTTCCTTTTATTTCATTACTAATTTTTTATAACCCTTGTTCAAGCATTCTTTTATCCCTTGGATTTATCTTAAATTTAGGCACATACCCTCCTAATTTTCAAATCTAATTCGATAAATCCAAATAATTATCCTAAAATGATTATCAATTCATAATATTTTTGGTAGTACACATGCTTATTATTGCATACCTTCCATGAGCAAACAAAAATCCTTTCCCATTGGGGGCATGAATATTTTGTATTTATATAAATCACTTATGCTACATTAATATGACATATTTACACATACACAGGGTGCAAATTTCTTGCCTCTCATCTTGCAATGACACTTTGTTGAAGATTATTTGAATCCCTCCTACATATTCTAGTTTTGGATCCCTGATTCTTTGTACTTTTCACTTTATTTCAATTTAAATCTTGTAATTTTAAATTACAAATATGGAAAAAAATACAAAAACATTCATACATTTCAAAACAAAACTACAAAGTACAAAATTAGGACCTCTAATCAATTGATCATGTTTCTAATTTGATTTATTTACATATTACAAATATTTCATGTTAATAAAATAAAATATTATATATAATTTTCAATACATAATGTATTTCATGAGGTTTATGATGTGATACAGGACATACTATTACATGGTTCCTATGTTGGTACTTTCTTTCACTCAAAAACCTTGATAGGTTGGGAACATCTCTTCATTCTCCATGAACACTTCAACATATTTTATCTAGACATAACCTTCCTACCATGATGATATTGAAATCATATATATGTATTTTCACTCACTCATACATTACATTTTGTTCAATGGATATACTAAAATTACTAACATATATGAATATGCATCATATGCAAATCAACTACAGTTATAAATTGATAATTTTTGAAAATTAAATGGGCACTAGATATCAATAGAATACATTATATGGCCCATGGTACTTATTCATTTCCATGTTACTACCTTTCCAATTTTCAAATATCTATTTTTCAAAGTTTTGAGAAGTTACAAAAAGAATCTAGATCCATCTGCAACAATGTGATTCATCTCATTTTGCATGTGGGCCATGTTAGATCCTAATAACACTAAATGTTTTGGATGAACTTTAGCAATCGATTTATGGGTACTAACGCTTATAGATTTTCCAAGTGGTTGATATGAAGAGCATTGTGACGCTCAAATTTCTTGGTTGCATTTTAGTGAATCATATATTTATTTCACCTCTTATTCAACTATAGAGTAATTTATGAGGGTTGAAGCATTCAATCTTTCCAACTCAAAAGATTTCACTAGTTTAAAAAATTGAGAATTGATCACTCTCAGCTTTCCGAAGGTTTAACATCTCTCTAACATCCTCAACAAGGGGGAAGACACAATTTTACACATTCAATTTACAGGGAAAATAGATTGCACATATTTTCAAATTTATTCTTTCCTAGTTTTAACATTCAAATTTCTAAGTTTCATATTTTTTATTTATAAACATGAAGAGTAATTATTTTTAGTTACATTGTTACAGCGTCTTACATTTAGGCATATTGCGTAATCATGCTTCACATCAAATACAAAGTGTGTATACATACTTACATTTAAATACCCTTTAGTAATTTCACTTTATTGTATTGCTAGAATAAAGGAGGGACAAATTTAGACACTAAGATTTAATCAATAAGTGATTGAAACTATTTAATCTTAACATATTTACCTTGCTTATTTATTCTACATTATGTTAACAAATAATCATTATAAGAGCTGTCACTGTCTACTAATTATCTTTTAAACACTCAAAATATCATATAACAACCACTATTAATACATATTAAGCTTATAAATCACTGAAAAATGGTTATAGTGACCTATGTCATTTTACTACACTACCTCATTGGGTGGATATGGAGAAAGAGTGGCACTAACCCTTAGTGCACTTTGTCCCCCACAATCCCATGGTCACTTTTAAAGTGAAGAATATTTAATTTTAACTCTCCTATGCTTATGGTAAATTTAGCTATTATAAATATTTCAAAATGTAAATTGTAGAGAGAGTAAATTTCTAAGTGACCAAGTGTTCAAATATGGCTCTATATAAGAACATTAAGGCCCATCATTAGAACACTTGGTCACTTAGAAATTTACTCTCTCTACAAGTTAATTCACATTGATAAAAGAGTATTATTTATTGTAATTTCAGTTTTGAGTTGTTACAATAGTCATAGACCATATTTGAAGCTATTTTGTTGCAAGTTAATAGAATCGATTTTCAATCATTTAAATCAAAATTTTGCTTACATTCATCTAATTTCACAATCATAGATCACATATTCACTTTAGGAGGGAGAACTACATTGCATTGAGACCCTTTTTGACTATGTATG
>JARHVA010001268.1:2150000-2155000 GCA_037957365.1 Torreya grandis
GTTTAGATTTTCACATTCACATACCTACATTATATCACACTAATTTGCATTTTAATGGTTATTAAAGGGGAAATGTAGATGCAATGTTATTAACATAGTATGTATGTTATCATTTTGTCATTTTATAATGCATGTTATTAAATTTTCCAAATTTTATGATGTAAACATAATGATAAATTCAAAGAGAAAGATAATCATTCGTAAGACAAGGATAATTACAAAAAGAGGAAGAATAGTGGATGATTCAAATTCAAAACATAAAGAAGCTAAAAATTCACACAAATAACATGAACTCCTACACACATGATACCATTTCCTTTATTAACCAAAAAATTATTCATCCAAACCTAATAGATTATAACTAAAATAGATCACTCTATGAGGGATGTTGAAAACAATGCGTACTCCACTAGAGGCATGATAAAAAAATTGGGGAATCCCTGTAGCCACATTCCAATATTTATTTTTGGGTATTAAAATTATTAAAAAAAGGCCCACCAACAATTTTGGGAGATGAGGAAGAAGTTTAGGTTGTTCAATGGGGAAAACATACTACAAAACTCGATCATGGACTTTAAATTATACAACTCAGGTCATATATAACCCACATATGTGTAATTAGGCCCAACCCTTTCAAGGATGGAATACATGGAAAGTCTTGATGGGTTAGACTTAATAATAGGCACCTACACTTATCAATTAGATCATCTAAAGGCTTGGATAGTGACAAAGAATTCCAACTAAAGCCTTTCATTATAGATGAGTTTTACAATAACTTGGAGAAGGTTTTTGAAACTAACCACTATGAACCTTACAAAATTTGGAATTATGATGAAACTATATTACACTTTAGTAAGAACATTGGTATGTGGGTGATACCAAAAAGAGGATGTCAAAGTGTTAAACACATAATTCCAAGAGCATGGAATGGATCACCATTATTTATTTTATTAATGCAACATACCAAAGAGTTCATGATTTTTATATTTTCAACACAAAAAGACATGTAAAAAACTACATTGCACACTATAAACTAGGAGAATGTATTGTATCCCAACCTCACGCT
The DNA here is from genome assembly GCA_037957365.1 of Torreya grandis. Classification (NCBI taxonomy): domain Eukaryota; kingdom Viridiplantae; phylum Streptophyta; class Pinopsida; order Cupressales; family Taxaceae; genus Torreya; species Torreya grandis. The sequence goes on from JARHVA010001268.1 coordinate 2,151,067, forward strand.
TGGTTGTAAAAATTATTGTTTATAAATTGGATACACCATTTCAAGGGATCAATATTAGGTGGACCTTTTCCTTCCAATAGGCATTTTTTTGATTTTTTATGGGCATGAGTCATGTATAAATCAAACTATTAAATAGGTTAGGAGTTTGGGAATTGATTTTGTTACTTTTATAGCACATAGTTCCCATGAGCTACAAGCATTGGATGTGAGTGTCCTCTCACCATTTCAAATTTAGAAGTAAAAGTTTATAGATCAGGATTGCAACCCTAATATCAACATGTTTTTACAAAGTATTTTCATGATTATGATGATGAAATTAATCTTATATAAACATAATATATTTACAAAATAACAATGAAGAACTTGAATATAGTCAAAATAGGTAAAACATAAAAATCTCAAATTAAAGTATTTTCCTTAAACTATTAATAGATAAAATTATGCATAATTCCCCTTGATTATCAAATGGTGTAGTTAGATTGAGAAACTAGTCTTAAATTTTAATTGTAGACGATTTAAAAAAAAATATCATGGCCAAGTAACATAAAATAAAGAAAAAGAGGAAATTAAGGCCATGTAAAACAACAAAAATAAGATAAAAAATTAGTAAGAGAAATTAACATGGATTTAAATGAGCAAAAAATATATATATTTATGCACAACTGTGCTCCCCACCCATTCTCATTGACAATCTTATTTCAGCATGGGAGACACTATATATATAAATTAATAAGATTGAATTATTATGTTTAGTAAAATCTAAAGTAGGCGTTTAAAAATAATTAAAAAGTTATATGGTGGTAGATAAATAGTAGTTAAGTAGTAGTTGTCAAACTAATGTTGATAGGGAGGATAAGTAATAATAATTTCCTTTTTACCCATAGAATTTGGTTATAAAAAAATAAAAATGAAAAGGTATTCCTAATTTCATGTTTTTATACATAGATTTAAAAAATACAAATATGAATACTCTTTCTTTAATAACCTCAAGCTATGAGCCATGGATAGTGACACTACATAAGCCCCATATCCTTCAATATTATTTTACCACCATAACATAATGTAGTGGCACTACATATACCCCAAAACATTTAATATTGTTTTATATTTTTAGAAATGAGAGATAAGCCTCTTTAATCCAAATATAGAGTACAATATGGATTAAATATTTTTACTAATGAAATAAAAATTACCATTCACAAGATAATTGCTAATAATCATTGAAAAAATATACATATTGTTTAAAATAAATATGTATTATATACATAGGTTCTCATATCATTCAATATTATTTTGTCATGATAACATAGTGTAGTCACACTACATATGCCACACAACATTCAATATTGTTTTATATTTGTGGAAATAAGAGATAAGCTTCTTTAATCCAAATATACATAGTACAATGTGGATTAAATATTTTTACTAGTGAAATAAAAATAATAACCTCACCATTCACAATATGTATTCAGCTAGAACACATTTTGAAGGGGATCCACAAAGCAATCAAATTCCTTAATAGACCACCTATCACTTTTTGATAGAGACATGGTAGTTTGTGCCACTATTCTTCTAAATCAAATCCATTTATTTCCCAACTAATATTATCAACTAGTTATCTTGATAGTGTGCTTCTTACCTAAATAATCCAAGAGGAAACAAGGGCATAGAGCCCAAGCTCCCTGTAGGGAGTTTGAACTGTATAATTTGTAAAGTAGTTAAAAACATGTATGAAATTTTTCATAACAGGTGTAGAACAGTTGACAAAAGTGTCTTCACATCAATTGTATGGAGAATGGATTATATATAGCGGATGCTTAGAGACTCTTTTAAATAGCCATGAATAAATCATTATAAAATATCTACTTATTACCATTGATACTACATGTGAAGAAACTTGAGAAATTGAATGTAAGTTTGTAGATATCATGTGGGATGGTGTGTTACAGGTGATCTGATATGACAATCTTATAAAATTTAAAAATTGTATAAAATAACTAACATCGTTGTCATGACCATTATGCCTTGTCTTAAAATGATTGATTATTTTATAACTGAGTGAAGCCTACAAGAACATATAAACTATAATGATTTCATTTCTCTAACCTAACATTCAATTATTCTTAAAAAAATGAATGATATATCAAATTTTTTTAACATATGGACTAAAATATGTTTCATTACATCTAATTTCAAAAAATAATACTCCTAAAAAATTCCAAAAAATAATTATTTACCTCAAACTCAGACTTAAACTCATACTAAAAAACTCAATAAAATAGAATAACTACTATGAACATGGATTCTGAATGTACCTAGACTGATCTCGGTCCTGATTAGCTAGGAATAGACAATAAAGAACCCAAGATAAACCCACATAAAAAAATAATTTATAAATTTTTTACTATTTTAAAAATTAACATATGTATTTGGCTTGAATTAAAAACCAAAAGAAAACCCACAAAATCTAAAAATCCTTATATAAAACCCTTGAAATCTATCCAGTCTTTGTGACTCAAAGAAATTGCAATAAACATGTTTGCGTTTCACTTCCAAAGTAATAAAAAGGGTATTTAAGAATTCTAGGGTTGGAATGAAGTAACTAAGCAACAATAAAAAAAATATGGGTTATACTACATATGGTTGTGGGCATGACCTCTATGATTTTTATTTTTATCTTATTTGGTAACCTTTACGGTCTTCCCTCTCATCTTCCCTACTTGAGCCAATGATCCATGTACTTTACATGCTTTTGATACATTTACATATTCAAAACTGAAAATATAGATTTGACATTCCTAGTGATTACAAAGAATAAAGGGTTTTGATCTTACTCATTTTGGTTTGCTTAAATAATTAATAAAGAAGAAGGAATATATTTTAATTCATTTTTTCTGATATTCAATTAATAGATTCAAAGAGATCTGACACTATATCAGTACAAAAATTAAGGGAAAAAAACCCATGGTTAAAAATTATCCTATGCTAAAAATTTATAAGAAAAAATATAAAATAAATCACTCTGTTTCCATCCCTATCATGATAATCTCAACATTAAAAGTTCAAATTAAACAAAGATATTTAGAAAAGGTAAATGAAATTACTATTTTTTTATAAAAAAAAAAAAAGTTGGAAAACAAGATCTAGATTATCAGAAATTACTTTCCATGCACACATCCTACCTTGAACTGCAAAGCCAAAAGCTTGAAAAAATATTTACAGATGTCACCACCACTAATCAAAATTGGTTTAGAGGGCATGAAAATGACCTATGTCTAGGGTTTGGAATGAATGAAAAATAAATATCATTGGTTAGAGTGTCCATATTTGGGTTTTAAGAGTGCTTGGAGAAATGAGATTAAAAGGGATATGAAGAGCTTGACTATCCTTATGCCTTTAATCTCGCTAAAACTAGCATTCACCTCTTTTAGATGATGAATGTGGCCTAAGATTTTAAGTAGTGGATATAAAAGAGATATTTTCATTATCATTCTGAGCTTGATGCCTTGGATCAAGGGCATCACCCTTCCTAGACATAAAAACATATCACCCCTGCAACCACTATCATGACATATGGGAAGAACATACAAAATAATGTATCCAATCAGGGAGTGATAAACAATATTATTCAATAGGCCTACTTAAATTCCTTGTAATTTCCCTATGTAAAATATTGGCAAATTTCATAACACCAAAAATAACTAACATTGGTTGGTCGGTGGATCAGAGACTAATAAAGATTTAATGCATAATAAAGCCTAGAGTATTTCCCTCTTAGAGAAATAAGATGATGCTTGTGTAGAATATTTGAATGAAGTTAGGATGATGACAAGTTTGGATCAAAATATGTTAGTGCAAAAAATACCTTACTAGGTATTTATTCTTTAATCAAATGAATTTTGAATTCTAGAATTTCTATGAAAATTATTGGTTG
>JARHVA010001268.1:2160000-2195000 GCA_037957365.1 Torreya grandis
TATGTTATTTGGTGGTATATTAAATAATAATTTCTTTCCAATGATGTTTGATGAAATCATTGATTTTAGTCTCGAACAACATCTTATTTTATATGTTACATATATAGATTGAAAATGGATTGGACCATCAATTTCCAAATTTAGGGTTATCAATAATGTGGCCAATAGGAAAAAGGAAACAAATATATGGTAATGTGCATGAATTTATTAAAAAACAATATATTTCAATGAAGAAGTTGATTTATTTTTTAAAGATGGGGCATCAACAATGGTTGGACTTGAAAATGGTATTGTTTCATATTTAGGAAAATATGTCCCAAATTTTATCAAAGTTCATTGTGTTGCACATCAAGAGTCATTTCCAACATTCGATGTTTCAAAGAGGGTTCATGAATTTATGCACAAGGAAAATATTACAAATAAGGTATATTCACAGGTATAAAATTATCCAAAAATAAATAACGAAATTAACATCACTGCTTAAATTCATGAAAATTGTTGTTCTTGATGTTTTACGAACACATGGGGTCATAAGGTTATAAAGGGGAGAGTTCATTCAAAGGATTTTAAATCTTGTGCCAAAAAATTTAATACTATAGAAGAATGAAAAGGAGAAACTCATCATGGTATGATAATATACAAAATTATGAAGTGTAATTTTGTTTACATATGCATGTAGATGTTTTAGGTTAGCTCAATATCTTGAACATAAAAATTTCAAAAAGATAAACTTCATATCACCATTCTTGGCATGTCTCTAGATGTGACCATTACTAAACTAATGAGATAGTTTTTAAGGAATGAAATATTTTTTGAAAGCACAATATATTTTTGAAAATTATTAGCTAACACTACAGATATATTTATTCAAATCATGGATAAATAAGGTAAAGTCAATGATAAACATATTTTAAATTATATGTATCTATCCTTGATGTTAAGTTTGGTTTTAGTGATGAAAAAGTAATAAAAAAACAATCCTTGAATTGGTGGAATACTATAAAGTTTTAAGAATCCCACATAAGATTACATTCAATATATTATAAATTTTTTGAATGAAATAATCCTAATCTTCTTCCTTTTAATGATTCCAAGCTATTCAACACCAAATTTTATCAATAAGAATGTAGAGTTCGAGGAAAAAGTTTAGAACATTTTCTAGATGTTCTTCTCACACATTTATAACCTAGAAATTAAGAGGACCAAATTAATCTTGACATGTTGTTTGATGCTAAAGTTTGTAAAAGAGAGTTGTGTCCATTTGTGGATTCATTAAATTTGACTTTTAGGTTTTTTTGAAGAATAAAACATGGAGAGTGTTCCATCATACAAAGCATTGAAATTCTCTTTACCTTAATATGATGAGATTATGGAAATTAGTTCTTTCCATTTTCAAGTATAATTATATATGTAACTATATTTTCAAGATAAGATCTTATCAGTGATCTTAAAGTATTAAATCTAGAGTTGGACATGTTAGATGAAATAATGAGAGTGTCACTTAATGGGCCCGATACATTAGATGTGGATTGGGAATCAATTCCCAAAATATGAAAATATACTAAAAATAGGAAATCTTTGAACCTTTCATGAGTAATTTTATATGTAAATTAGGAATGTTTTTCATAGTATCTAATAAAACTTTAATATTATTTAATTATATGTTATTTCATTTTATAGTATTTTTATTTTATTTTATAATACTTTTCATTCAAACTCTCATGTGAATTTAAATGTTATCTTTGAATATTATTATAAAGGATTATAAAAATATATAGTGTAATTAAATATGTTTTGAAAATGTTATTGAAAGGTCTACAGTAATAATAGGCTGTCATTAAATTTTGAGTTCAGAAGTTGAGATGAACATCAAATATCATCCCTAAACTCAAATGATATTTATTTAATGATATTTGGTATGGATGTCAAATCTTCAACTATATATATATATATATATATATATATATATATATATATATATACACCCCCTTTTGCCTTTTCTTCCTCTTTTAACACAATACATGTGTTAAACAAGTAATTAACTTAGTCAAAGCCAAAGCCTGAAGTTTCTTGCATGGTTAAATTCTTGGAAGAAAGAATAAAAACATTAGATAGTAATAAGACATTGGAACAAATGATCTTTCTTTTGCATGGTACTACTTATATTAGGTGTCACATTATAATATATAGATGTTTTTTCCTTTCTTATGGTTGAAATCTTCATTTATTTCATGAAATTTATAATGGTAGTGACATACAAAATGAAAGTTGTCAACATTTAAATGGGAAATTTTAATAATACATGGCCCATATTACACTAAGTCCAGTCAATGACATCAATTTTATTACCACCAAATCAAAACAATTATGTCGATCTTCTTGTCTTGTTCTCTTTCATTACACTAAGAAAATTTAAATGAGAGTTTTATCTCATAGTGAAATTAAAGGAATTGAATTCATGTTTGTTATTCTCTAATTTTTATGGTGGTCAACTTTAAGATGCTTTTTTATCATTTGGTAAAAATGTAAAACACTTTCAACAAAGGTTTTTAGCTTCTCACATTTCTTTTTGTGTTTTTAATACGAATGGAAACTTGAATGCTTGTTTAATATATAAATTTTTAATTTCAACATATATTTAGTTTAATTAATGTATTATTAATTACTTTTATATAACACACACACACTCACACACACACACACTCACACACACACACACACACACACACACACACACACACACACACACACACACACACACACACACACACACACACACACACACACACACACACACACACATATTGTTTAAATAAAATTAATGTTATTTCTTAGATTAAAATAACATATAGAAAGGACATCATTGATGACATAAGCATATTATAGGTAGGCAGAGATGTACTTAATTATGATACCATTATTTATGGTACACATTTATGGACATTTTAAAATTGGTTAAAAGGTATCTATTTCCCATTAAATTATTTAATTTTAGGGTGTTTGTGGATTTGTTGATTATCATTATAAATTGGGTATTATTGGTATGTTTGTTTGTTTTAATCATGTCTCAACTCCTTTATTTTAAGTGTCAGAGGTTTTTTGTCAAGAGCATTGGACATGCGATTATAACCTATGTTCCTAAGTCATTTAGTGGTTAAGGTGTGCCCGTCTTTGAGATATCATATTTTTTTCATTTTTTGGTCTTTATAGTTTAGATAAATTTAGTTTAATTAATTTTTTATTAATATTTTTTAATGGAATTATACTGACAAAATATAAAATATATACATTTATTCAAATAGGCTTTGTGTTAATAAAAAATAACATATAAAAAGAACATGATTGAGGCCATTCGTCTAATGTTGGTAGGTAGGAAGGAACCTAACTTTTATACCATTATTTATGATGCACATACATATGAATACTTAAAAAATGGTCTAAATGAATATATTAGTCATTAAAGTGCACTAATTTTATATTTTATTGTAATTTTCAAATATTAGTCTAAATTGCACATTATTGACACATTTGTGTGTTTTATTTATGTATCTCCTTCCTCCCTCTCTTCCTTTGTTTTAATGTCAAAGGTTTTATGACAGTAACATACAACCAATTGGTATATTAGGAGTGTAACGTACACTTGTGGCTAATTTAGTGTACCATTTTGGTCAAGTAGTACCAACTATAAGGTATCATAGTTTTTCATGTTTTAAATTCTATGTATTATATTAGCATCATAAATAGGTCCTCATTCGAATTGATTTTTTTAAAAATACAAAAGCAAGGTATTTAATATACATATATAAAATCACACATTATATATCTATTTTTCATAAAAATATATTAAAAAATCACAAGTATTATAGATACATCAAACAATCATTAAAGCATTTATTTATGATAAACCAATCATTAGGAGGAAGGACACATATCACATATCAGTAGGATTGTGTATGACACTATAATTGTTCTCAATTATGTAATCATTTATTCTCAATATTTTGTATTTTTTGAGGGATTGATAAGTATACAATGCTTAAAAATACAACTAATAACTAATACATATCAAAAAATATTTATTTTTTCCCTTAAGTTTTAAATAATGTTGCTAATCTAGGGAAAGGAGAAGTAATATGTTTTGGAATTCTTCAGGATCATAGTATAGATAATAGAGTGAGGTTAATATAGATTAGAACAAGTCAATTTCACCCATCAAATAATATTTTATTTCCTAAAATTTTCCACAATTATCATTTCTTCTTACTTCTATCTTGAGAGAATATAACACTCTAAGAAAAATTCTTTATTTTCTGGAAAATTATTTGAATTGAGGAGGGCCTAGGAAAACTCCATAATGAACATCCATCCACACAAAAATACTCATATCATATAAATATATTCATGAATAATAGGCAATATATTATAGTATCATAATATATAATGAAATGTGGGTTCAACTAACAATGGTTTCACTAGAACATAAATCTCTAAGAGACAACATCTCCACCAAACCTATAGATGAATCTAATCTCTAATATAACTTTACATAAGGGAAGAAAGAGTTATTATATATTATGGATTCTATATCATCATATTAGTGCTCCCATCTCTTGCATAATAACATCAAACCCTAAGTATACCATCAATTAATACCACTTAAGTCTAATGACTTTATCTCATGCTGATAAATGGAAATATTTAAAATTCAAATCATTCCTATGGTTTTGACAATCAATAAAAATTTATTTGGTGTGATAAAGTACCAAAATAATCTCCTATAAATATAAAATATGTTTAATCCTATTACATATCAAACATCTATCTAGAAAACACATATGAAGCCTATTCAAACACTTGTACATTCAAAAGGGTTACCCTATTTATAGAAATTTTATAATAATTTACTAATATAAAGTATTTACCAAGTATAAATAACTCAATATCCAATTGGATATCATTAATTATCAAGTATTAGTAGCTAGATCACAGGTTGCATATATTCCATGAGCAGTATTGCACACATTAACCTAATGGTGAGAACTACATGTGTTTTGTATTCCCCGTTAGGAGTATTGGTTATGTATGCAATTCTAAACCAATCAATGGGGAGTGGTTGAGGTCAAATCAACCCAAATTTATTACTATTATGTAGGAATAATTATATCATTATAGGTGGACCTAGTGTTTCAAGTGAAGGAGAAGGATTTATTTGATTTTTTTGATTATCAAACCTTAGGATCACACACAGATCCAAAAAAGAATCATGTCCAACTACTTATATTAAAAATAAAGATAATCTATACATATATCGAACCATTGGTTTTAGAAGAAACTATCTAATGATACTGACCTAATGTTGATGATACTATTTAGGCACACATAGACCTCTAGATCTAGATCTAAGCAACTTGTAGTCTTATTTTTCATCATTCCTACTACCTACACTCTATCTCAGTCCTATACAGAATATGATAATGTTAGGTATATTATCATATTTTATTTTTTTAATACTTAGTAAGTGAAAATTTTAATTTATTTATAACATGTTGCATTTAGATTTATGCTTGATTGGATGCATATATTGTAATCTAGATTAAACACATATTTTTTATCTTGTTTAAGTTTAACATCAATAAAAATAGGGTTAAATATATTTGTGAATCCAAATATCATATCGAGCATTGCCAAATCCTAGGTTTCCCTTTGGCTTTCTTCTTTCACTTTAGATTTTTAGATTTATGTATATAAATATGATTTTTAGTTTTTATTTTTTATTTTTCATCCATACATTTATTATTCACTTCTATGGTTCTTATCCTCATAACATTATTTTTAAATGTTCATCCTTATACTTGGTATAAGATTCTCTTGTGTTTCTTTCCATTATCTGATTTGATATAAGGCAAAGAGTTTGGTCAAGTGATATGGATACTGTCAATATTCATATTCATATATCCAACCATATCTAAGATTTTTATATGGATGTTTCTCATGTTTCATCATTACCCATGCCTACTGCATGATCCCTTTTGTATATTATTTGGTTTTGGTAAGATAAGGTATTTCAATTAGACAACAGTTATTTACCAAATGTTTATCCAATTCACACCTCTGTAAATGATACAAATATTGATACATATAGAAGAATGATTCCCATCATTAAGGATCATATTTTACCCGCAGTTACTCATTTTTAATAATACATTTTTTGATTGAAATAATAACAATTTTTTGGATATAATGGATAAAGAGTAAAGAGACATGCTCAAGTTAGTATTGATCCAATTACTCCATTTATTAATGAAATATGTATAGGTCATGGTTACAAAGATGACCTATGGGAAATGTTGAAACTAGAAATCCAAATGTTCATATTTACACACAATTCCTTAAATCAACATAGTGTTTTTAAAATAATATTGATGTTTAAAATGATAAATAACATCCTCCATAAGGTTTTGATTATCATATAATCAAGTAACACATTACACTGTACATCTAAGCAATTGCATTAATGGCATTATATAAACATGTATTAATTGAAAAATGTTTCATAAATAAATATATACACCATGCAATGTAAGTACAAGATTCGACGATAACACATATTAGCAAATGATTTCATGATACATAATTTACATATATTGAACCATATAAATTAATATAACTATGGACCTAATATAATATATACTTAATTTTAAATTACCCCTAATGAGTTTCAATATAATTTTTATTCTGGGGAGACCTTAGATACACATTATGGAAGCACTAAAATATACACCACATACTAGTTTAAAATTCATGTATGATGTAAATTATTGTGCATGGTCAGAACATAATGACCCATTCAAGTTTTGTGCCTTTATTCACTCCATTCCGTGTCATGTTAAATATATTTTTCAAAATAATATTTTTCAATATTAGTATAGACCCCTCATCAAATACTATAATAACTACTTGAGTTCAACATTGTATGTTTTCCTTCCATGATAGCTCTTGATATGAGTAAAGTTACACCTAAGGGGAAAAATAAAAGTACATATTACAATTAATTCATATATGTGAGTTAAATTCTACAAACAAATCTTATAAGCTAGAGTATAAGATAAAGGATCTAATTGATAATAATATTATTGATCTTCTTAACATCATTTATAATACACACATAATAATAATTCAAATACATATAATTTTTTAGGACATACAAGATAATGTAGACACTATGATCAAAAAAATTACCCACTAACAACTTAAACAGGGTAGTTTTGATGGATCTCATAAAGTATGTACTCCAGATTCATACACAAATACACATGATACATCCATACCACTAGACATAAAGATTATGGACTATTTTTTTCAGTCATTTATCATGATACAAGTATTGTACATAGCTTCTTGAAATTTTATTGAGATCTCATTTACCTCTATTTTTATATTTTGACACATTTTATTTCATATGTTTCTACACTTGGTCATTATATTAGCCCTTGGTTTTATCTCGCTTGGTTCTTTGTTTTTTATTATCATTATAATCCAAACATATGCAATACATACTTCATGATGAACCATCCTTTATTTCAATATCATATCTCATTACACGTTCTCTTATATAATCTCCATTTTTACATTTATATATTGCCTAATTATATACATTATGTCCTCCATTTGTTTACATGAACACATATATTTATGGTTACATGCTACATGAGTATATACAAATGATTACTCCTAATCCCCTCCACCACCCACTTATTTATTTATGTTATTGTGTGAAGCTTGAAATATACATTGAGAGAAGTTGTTTTCCTTCCAATTTTCAATTATACTATACTTGATGCACACTATGTATTGATGTATGTTCCATTTTTTTGGGATCCGTCTATGTCTTATATTTTTAAAGACTCTCTAGTTTATTTTTATAGATATATCTATGTATGCCAAAAATTTAAATATTTTAAATATAAAGAAATCAATAAATTTAATAAATTAAAAAACATTGAAATATTCCAAAAAATCAAAAAATGAAGACCCAAGTATGACATGATTTCTAGTTTACATCATTTAGATATGTTATTTATAGCATGTTTTGTAGATTACCTACACTTTTATGTATACACACTCATTTCATATGGTACATGAGTGATATGCATGGCATAAAAATGCAAATGATATATTGATGCATAGATGTTAGATAATTCCCATACCTAAGGGCCATTCTAATGCTGGAGGCATCTTCTTCAATAGTTTATACTACTACAAGTTATAGATTTGTATGACATTTCTTTTTATAATGTTGAGCTATTTGGTTACTTATACATGCCTCAATATTACTGAAGAGTTATATAATGTTACGTGGGTATGTTATTTTACCAAGTTACATCATTAACATACTTAGATGGTATAGCCTACTTTGCATGTTATATGTTTCTTCAATGCTATTACTATAATAATATGCTAGCTAATTATTTTCTATTATATATGGCCCCTTGGCCCATGTTTTTAGTTTATTATCCTAGTTTGTACAAAATTTACTACCCATGTTTTTGGATAATTGAACTTGTTTGTGGAAACATTTATTACCCTTTAATTATAGCCTATCAACTATGTCTATACAATAATTATTTGTACTTTGCATGTTGCCCCTTGGCCTTGTGTGTTACATTATGTGCTATTACATGTAATTCTATTGTGTGACATTACTTGCTAAGATTGATGATTTTTTTTTTGTCAGTTCCATGATCAATATCATTCACCTATGTGACACTCTTATTTATTACACTTTTTTAATTTATTGAATACCTAATTTCTACATACATTTAGACATGATACATCTATGTGATTTATTTGCATATGTTTCATGCATGCTTTGATGACGTATTTGATATTATGATGAAATTATCTCCAAATGTTAACATGATTAGACATGATTACATATTTTTACATAGCATTATGCAATTATCTCATTATATTGGGATTAATGACCCATAGGCTATGCACCTCGCCTCAAATTTCAGACATGTTAGTCGTTTTTTAATAAAAAATTAAACCTCCATGAGTATAAAATATATATTTTAGCTCATATTATGTATGTTTTAGAGTTTTTCATATATAATATTGGGATGATTTTATATACATATTTTAGTTACATTTGGGCCCATATGCATTTATTTCATAAGACACAATTACATGATTTCTAGATATGCACATATTCAGATACATATGAGGGCATATAAAATTATTTTAAAATGTATGATTTACATGTTTTCATATATGAGACACACATATAATATATATTCATGGTATTTTATATTGAATTAACACTGAATAATTCAAATAATGGAGCATGAAATTTGTTTCATGCATACATGGTTGTAGAATTTACTAAACAACTGAGATTATGGTGATTAAAATTTTAATAATCAACATTTATATTATGAAAATTTAATATTTTAGGTGAATTTAAAGTATTTATAAATATTGAATCTAATATTTTATCTTCATCAGTTCATTTATGTTTAAATGAGTAACATGGTTGAGATTTTGCATTGCTCAATGACCGAGAATTAATTGGCCAACCCAATATATGGATCCCACATTTTACCTTAATATTTTAAGACAAGTTAAAATTAGTTATATTATTTAATTTAGTTGAGGTTTTTATTTTCTTTATGCACTAACTCTACTACCTTTGTTGTTTCTTCAATGAGGACTTGGGGGACTTTCCCATATCAATCAGTGGCACTTGCTTTAGTTACACAAATTTCAGATTAATCAACCCCAATAAACTATAAGGGTTCAATGAGAGGAATAATTCTCCAATTATTAAATAATGAAACATCATATTCAATAAGTTATAGGAAAACATGGTTCACCCATATGCATGTACTCTTTCCTTGCTCTTCAATTCAAATTTAAATTTATACATTTTCATATTTATTTATATGAAAAAAATACCATATTTTGATTTAAAGTTTTTATTATGGTAAGTTACACATTTTAATACTTCTCCAAAATATAAAAAATTGTACATAATCAGGTACATCTTCTTCCCTTTACAATTTTTTTTTTTTACACATTTCAACACTAGCATAAAAGGGGCGCATTTGAATATGATAAAATATGGTAATTGATACTTTAAAATGTTAGTTATAAATTGAATTCACCCTACATAGATTTTACATAAAAAATGACTCTCATTTTCCACTCTCCCACATCTACATGCTTTATATAGGTCTTAACCTTTGAAAGTTACACTCTCTCTTATTCACATACAAGAAACCTTAGAGCTTATGTCAAATAAGTTATTTTTCTTACTCAAAAATCTTTGAATCATATTATAAGTGTTACTTTCTATTGGTTAACAATTTCAAACTCAAAACATAACTTATGATAATAATTCATAAGTTTGATGGATTTGTCTCATGCCAAGTAATCATGTCCAGCATCTATAGCATGAGAAATTATCTAAAAATTATCCTCTACATACAAATTAGGTGTAAGGCTATTACACACACACACACACACACACACACACACACACACACACACACACACACACACACACACACACACACACACACACACACACACACACACACACACACACACACACACACACACACACACACACACACACAAACACAATCACACATCAATCATATTCAAATAGTTTCACATTCAAAATGACTAACCTAATTCTCCTAATTTTCCAATCGGTCTCTAAGAGTATTCCTTATCAGTTTTGAAGCACTCAAGATCCTTTATAAAATTTTTAATTTGGAATGATAAAATGCTATATCACATGGTACATATAATCAACAAACACTACTACAAGCATCCACCTGACTTGGAGAATTACGTGCGATTTGACTTCCCTCTTTATATTTTTTAATATGTAGGCAATGATAAACTAATCAATAGGGAGTGGTTGAGAAAATTGCAACCCACATTTATTCCCATTTTGTATACATAGTTTTATCATTACAGGTGGACCTAATGTTTCATGTTAAGGACAAGGATTTATGTGAGTTGTGTACACTATCAAACATCATATTTGCACATAGATTCGAAAGGTAAATAATTGAAACTACCTATAATAAATAAAATGAAAATGTATATGTATACTTAAATGTCATATTCAAAATAGACTATCTAGATTTATGAACCATAGGCTGATGAAATTATCTTGGTGCACACAAACATTTAGATCTTGATCCAAGTGACCTATAGTGCATTTTTCTATCATTCCTACTACCTAGACTCTATCTCATTCATGCACATAAAATAATAACATTAAGTATATTATCCTCTTTATTACTTTCTATATTTATCGAGATAAGTTATTAAATCAATTACGACATGTTAAATTTATATTTATGATTAATTTTCATACATTATAATTTACATTATACACATATTTTCTATCTCATTTGAGGTTAATATAAATCTAAAATAGGGTAAAATAACATGTATTTACGACTATAACTACATAGTGTGTCATATATATGTAAATACATAGTACATAGTGGGGGTGCACAATTGAAAAAGGTTTAATATATTTATTGATCCATTAGGTCACATATTTAAGACAATATATTTATTAATATATTTACAACTTTAATACTATATAGTGAGTCATATATTTATTATTATAAGTGGTTTTTAAAAATATATAATACATTCTCTCTATAATTTTAGGGTAATCAGGACCCATAAACATGTGGTAACCCTAGCTAAAACATCTCAAAAATTAAGGGAGAACATATTATTTAAGGTGATTAGAAGTGGTAATCAAGGAATTTGAATAAATTTTGGGCTAATGAGTCAATAAATACATTGAACCAATTATCCATTTTTCAAAAGGATAAAAATCTAATTTTATCCAAATAATGAATATTAGCCATTCAATCTATTCTTGATACTAATCACATAATGTATAACATATTTAAAAGTGTAAAACCCATAATATCTAGTTAAAACTACCACTCCACTCATTCTACATAAATAATCTTTAAGAGATAATGACATGTGGTGTCATCTTATTACATAGATACAATCACAAGACATGATAAAAATAAATAAAAATAAAGAAGACCCTTTATGAGCTAAGTTGACAAGATCTTCACACATGGTGTGATCTTGTTTCATGAATATTACACAACTTTCCTATCCTAGATAAAAATTAAAAAAAGGAATAAGGCTAAGAAAATGACATTCATCATATTGCTATCACATGGAAAATGTGAAAAATATAAGTAAAATAAAATTGATTCTCAAATAGGGAACTCAAAAAAAATTCACAAATTATAACATATCATTGAGTTAAAAATGATAATAATCCTTGATAATTCCTTATTTTATAAATCCTACATGAGAAACCATCATAAGAATTGGAAAATAATTTAAACATCATTAAGATTATGATGAAAACATAGAAAAATTAAATAACCAAAAATGAAACATGTGTAAAGAGTTTATTAAGATAAAACAAGTGGCCCACTAACATGATCATAAAAAAAATGAGACTCAAAGAGGACATGAAAAAAAATAGACTTAAAAACCCCATATAAAAATGGGAAATCCAAATATTAGAAAATCATATTTTGAATATTCCTCAATGAACTTAGAATCTAGTAATTAAAATAGTGGCCCCATATTAATTTTATTTTTTGCAACATAAACCATTAAAAATGAAAAGGCTTCACCACCATCAAGCCACTCTCAATGGGAAGGACTTCTCGAGAGCATCATAAAACACATTAAAAAATATCATTTCTTAAAGCTTCATAAATGTAGGATAAATATATTAAATGAAAAGGTCATCTGAAATGATGGATGTCAAATGTCACCTCTCTGTTACTTCTTTTAAAGCAAATTCTAATCTCATTGACACCTTATGCCCCTTCATTTCCTTTTATTGATAATATTAACTATTCATTACCCTAAAGACGTAAGTTATACTAGAGTGGATTTACCTCTATCTTTTGACCAATTTTTTTAAGTACCTATGAATGTGAAGTAGGCAAGTAGTAGTAATAATCAAAACAAATTTTGTGAACTGAATTTTTGTGTGTACATTGAGAATAGATATTTTTAAAAAAATTTATGAAATATATATTAAATTGAGAATTTTGTATTCTACTCTTCTAATATTTACATACATATTATCCTCTATTATTTCATATTAGTCAAAAGTAAGATATTTTATTTTAGGTGAATGGTGTCCATTATAAAACATTTCAATCGATCTTCTATTTGGATTCATGTAGTTTAAAAATTATGTATCACACACTCACTCTAGGAGGGATCACTACATGAGTCCAAAGCTAGTTTGAGCTATTTAGGCATCACGTAAATTATATGTGGTTATATAAGTATATCTTATTGATTCCCCTAGCCATATTCCCCCTTTCACTTTTGATATCAATATAGTTTTTGTGTAGGAGATATGGTTTTGTTATTGTAATTTTCCTTCATGGAAAAATCAAGTCTTGAACATTACCACCGGATAGGTTCAGAATAATGCAAGTAACTAGATCAAAAAATCACTCCTATAGCCAAATAAGACATGTCCATATGTAATAAATAGGGTTTATCTAAGCCTCTATCCATATAACATGGAAATGCTCTTGTTTGGTTTTAGCTTATGCTTTCAGAATAACATAGTTCAAAGTTATTTTCACCCTAATTTACTTTATCAATTAGAATGTATAATTAGTGACCATATAATTTGAGCTAAATACATTTACCTATTATATATTTACTATCTATAGATCATAGCCACTTCTAAATTTTTTTACTTTATATTTAGGTTTTATACTTTACTGTATTATGTAACGTAAATCATATTCAAAATTTAATTCTTTTCATTCCATTTCAAGTTTAAATATTCAATAAAATTTTTGATGGAAATGAAATTTGTTTTTATAAAACAAATTGTTTTTAATTTATTTTTATGTGATCTAGGGTTTCATTCAAATTTTTGATTTTATGCAAAAAATAAATTCCTTACATAAAAATATTTTGGCTTTTCTTTGCACTTTTTTTCTATTTCTTGTTGTTTGTTTTTATAAATGTTTTTTGATAGTTTTAAAAATACTTTATGACTATCATTATGGGATACATAGTGATATATTTTATTAAAATTGTGGTGTGAAGGGTAATGCACCAATACTCATAGCCATTATACATAATTAAAAACAAAATTTAATTTCCATGTACCCCATTATATTTTGTAAATACCTATGATACCTTTTTTACATAATAAGAAGTCTCTTTTAACTATTTGATTTATCATGTACTTGGGAGAAGTGTATCACCTAAGAAATTTAATCTCACCATACCTTTATGATTAGGGTTAGTGGGTTATATGCATGATCAACCTTTGTAGTTAGCTCTTCAAACCATTGAGTTAACACTAATCAAAGAACAAGAAAGTATATTTGAAAACCCACATCATCATTGAAATAATTTCTTGTACCATCATTATACCTTATTTTTGCTTGTATTGTGTGCATAATGGGTTTAATGATTTAATTTTATTTCATATTGCACATAGAATTATGTAATTCCTTGATGCATCTTATATTATTTTTTAGCATACATTTATTTTTATTACATGGCTCAAACATTAAGTTACAAAGGAAGATACATCTCATGACCTTCCTATTTCAAATAGTGTCAATAATATATCATGCCATTATTCTTCTCAAATAAATTTTGTCAAATATAAAGGGACTTGGGAGCAAGAAGAATCATATGTTAGGCAGTGTATCAAATTAGCATCTTCAAAGTATGTTTCTTTTCGTAATCCCCATCCTCTTAAAGTTTGAATTATAACCCTCACTACAAAATCCCATACTCAAGGACAAATAAATGATGATCAAGACTCATAATTTAGGGAATATATTCATGAACATCCATAAAATATTATCTCATTATTATATCTTTCTAGATATGAATACAAGGAAAGTGGACAATATTGTCTTGCCAATGTTTCCACTTCTACTATTGCATCAAATCCTAATTTTATACCCAAAATTACGTCCATAGCATCATCTCTTGGATTTGGAACATCTGTTTCTTTCCAATTGGTATCCATGCATATTCCTACTAATTATAGTTACACTCTTTTAATTGTATATACTAATAGTACTCTTGAGCTTACAATTCTCTCCTTGCAAGATAAGTTAACTTAACTTGAGAAAACACTTTCTCACACTAACCCATCCTTAGATTTATGTTCCTTATTTCATAACCCTTTATCATGAAAAATTACATCTTATCTATTAACAGTTGAATTTTTTGATCCTAATCTTCATCTCTATGAAGGCAAAGGTGATCATGGACAATATTTACATGCATTCCATGCAACTTGTCTAGACCATTTAGATAATGAAAAAATGTTAAAAAATATATTTCAAATAATTATCAATTAACATGATCTTAGATGGTTTTATCATCTTCCTGTTTTATTAGTAAAAAAAAATTATCCTTAGAAAAATAAATTTTTGGCACACTTTTATATCAATATTTATGACAATCTATCATATGGTCAAATTATAAGTCTCAAATAATGGTCTACTGAAAAAACAAATAGTGAATATGTTATAAGATACAAGATTATTCTAGCCAAAATGAAAAACCAAATGGCTCATAATGAGCTTCAATATCTTTTTAATAAAATCTTTTTCGTTCCACTCAAAGAGTCAATTGTGTTTGATAAGTTTAAATCCTTTAATGAACTATGCCACAGATTCAATGAACATAAAGTTTCCAATCAATCTAAATTATTACTTTTAACCGTATCAATTATACCTCAAATGCTCCTTCACTTCAAATCAATCCAATCAATCCTTTATTACTTTTAACCGTATCAATTATACCTCAAATGCTCCTTCACTTCAAATTTCAAGTTTCCAATCAATCTAAATTATGCGATCAAACCCATTGAAATAAAAAATGAAGATAAGATTATATTTAATCTTAATTCACAACCACCATAAAAGCTTCAACTAAAATCCTCTACAATTATAAAATTTGGAAGGTTACCATCACATCCTCATGTATTTCCCTAAAATATGATTTAATGTTATCTTAGCACTCTTCCTCCACCATTGGAATGTCTAGACCCCAATATGAAGGATTTGATAGTAATGCATTTGTTGACTACCATAAATGTATTGGGAATTCCACAAATAGATTCATCAATATTAAGAATAAGATATAACATATTATTAATGAGAAAATAATTGGTATTATCACACCTAATAAAGAGGCTAAGCCACAAACCAATGAGAATTCAATGTTGAAAATGTCCAAATATCATTATCCAAATCATGAATCATAAGAAAACAAGGCAAATTTTTAAGTATATCATATTCTCCTTATTTATATGAAAATACACTTGATAACATCAAGGGTATAATTAGTATAAGACAATCATCATACCTGATAATCACATTTTTTTATAATGAGATTAATGGAAATGATTTAGATAGACATGAATTATTCATTTGGGCATATGTTTATAGGCAACCCATACCTAGATTTATGATATCTGAAGAATCAAATATAAATGTGTCCACCATAACAATACTTCACTCTCTTGGTTATACATATCATTATTTACAACAAACTACTATCGTTGTCAAACATTTTTATGGACACACACAAGATACTTTTGGTCATATAATACTACCTTTATAAGTGGGAATTATCATAATGGACACTCCATTTCTAGCTATACCGAGTACAAGGATAATTGATATGCTATTAGTATTCCCTTAGGTATAAATAATAATATTAGTAACTTAAATAGTGCATAAAAGACTACAATTTAATTATGATAATTATGTATTCAAATTTCTAAGAATCCAATATGAATATCCCTTGCCACATATGTTATTAATTCCTAATATATAATAGTTGGTTGGCATAGTTATTGAGGGATATGGAAATGCAATAGTATTTGCAACTATTCAAGAATATGATTCAAATATCCCAAATGAAATTCAAAAACATTATAAAAATGTAGATGAGCATATTACACGATCAAATTTTCCATGTATGTATGAACATCGTCCAATTATGTAAAAGGATATTATAGAATTAGATGAGCATTTGTGTATTATAGAATTAGTTCCTTCATCTACTTCAAAGCATTATATAGTTACACATAATCATAATCAATTTATTCAAAATAGGATGGATAATTCTCATAGGGAGAAAATGGCAAAAAAAAGAGGGATTCATCTCCTAAGGCTCCATAGGGTATTCAAATAGCTTCACCAAAAGTACATGTTGCTACACCTTATTCTAATACACATGAGAATATATGTTATCATGGGTACATGAGTATTTATTCAAATGATTACATTATGGCATATGATTCTTATTCATATTTAAAGGTATATATAATTGGCATTTAATCTCTACAAGAAATCACCCCATCATATCACACCATAAGATATTCATACCCATATATTATCATTAACATAATTAGTTAGCTACTTGCGTCTCCCTTTATACCTAGATTTTTTCTTTCTATTTTATTACTACTTCTTCGAACACTTTTCTGATCATTCTTCTAGCCCTTAGATTTATGTTTAATTTAAGCACTTTCCCTCTTAATTTTCAAACCTAATTTGATCAATTCAAGTAATTATCCTATAATCCTTATCAATGTATAATATTGATGGTAGTACACATGCTTACTATTGCATGCTTTCCATGAGAACATAGAGCTTATTTCCCATTGGAGGCATGCATATTTTGAATTTATATCAGTCAGTAATGATACATTATTATGACTCATTTACACATATAGAGGGTATGAATTTATTGTCTCCCATCTTACCGTAGCACTATGTTATAGATTATTTGAATCCTTCCTAATTCTATTTTTGAATCTATGTTTTTTTTTACAATTTTTAATGTTTTTAAATTTCAAGCTTGTAAATTTACATTCCAAATATGGAAAAAATACATAAATATTCATATGTTTTAAAAATAAAAAAATCATAATATTTTAAAAAATCCAAAATTAGTGCCTATAATCATTTGATCATGTTTCTACATTGATTTAGTTTAATATGACATTTATTTCATGTTAATAAAATAACATATTTCAATTACTTTTCAATACATAATGTTTTTCATGAGGTTTATGAGTTTTATATAGAACATACTATTACATGGTTTCTATGTTGGGCCTTCATTTCACTAAAAAACCTTGATAGGTTGGGAAGATCTCTTTGTTTTTCATGAACACTTCAACAGATTGTATCTATACACAACCTTCCTACCATGATGATCTTTATATCATAAAAATGGATTGTTACTCATAATTTACATTTTGTTCAATGGATATACTATTTTGGAACAATGATATGGATACATATGCTAGGTATAAACTAGTTTAACTTGATCTATGCTTATTTCATGTTCTTACTTTATTACGTGATAAGTTATAAATTTATTTCTTATTATGTGTGGCCTTTGGCCTTCTGCACAACATGCACTTATTCTTGCTTGTATGGCATCATCATCCCATTTTTATGTGGTCCTTTATGTTGTATGTTTGTGGAAAATTCATATATCCCTTTTAGGTGACCTTTGGGCCTTATGTTTAACATTCTATGCAAATTATTTAACTTTATGTTACATTTACATGTCCTTTATTTTAGACCTCTGGACCCTATTTCTTGAATTTGTGTTGCTTTACTTATTTTTTACTACTATGGTGCCATGATTCACATCACACATTGTTACTACTTCTTAATTATATCATAATACCATGGTGCATATCATTCACATGTTACTTATGTACTTCAATGCTTTATATATAATTCAATGTTACATTTCATACAATTATTTCTAGCTCTTTATGTGCTTTGACGATTCATTTCTAATTACATGTTGTAATAAAATTAAAATATTCAAATGCTATTACATGATTGCATATTTAAAATATGATATAACCCTTATTTTGAGATAAGTGACTTGCAGGCTATGTCCCTCATCTCAAAAAGAGGGAATCACAATGGGTTTTCCTTGAGAATTTAAGCCCTTATGGGTAACAAGTTTTATATTAATAATAGAATAAAATATCAACATGATCAAAACTACAATATTATGGTAGATTGTGGCATGAATGTGTACTCTTTATTGCAGTTATCTAAGTACATTTTCACATATATAAATATGCATCATATGCAAATCAATTATAGTTAAAAATTAATAATTATTCAAAATTAAATGGGAACTCAATATAAATGCAATAAATTATACTGGGCATGAGACTTGTTCATGTTCATGTTACTACCCTTTCAATTTTCAAATATCTATTTTCTAAAGTTTCAAGAAGTTACATAAAGAATCTAGATCCAACTGCAACAATGTGATTCATATCATTTTATAAGTTGGCAATGTTAGATCCTAGTGACACTCATTGTCGTAGGTGCAGTTTAGCAATCCATGTATGTGTTACACCCCTTCTACATTTTTCATGTGGACCACATAAGGAGACTCATGAAACTCAAGCTTATTGTTTCAAATTTTAATGAGCCATATATTGGTTCCACCTTTTCTTCTACTACAATGTAATTTATGAAGGTTGAAGCATGAAATATTTCCAACTCATGATATTTTACTGGTTTCAAAAATTGAGTCATGACCACTTTCAACTTGCCAAAGGTTCAACATCTCTCCAAAGTCCTTAATAAGTGGGTACACACATATACACATTCAATTTATATGGAAATAGATTGCACACATTTTCAAATATATTCTTTCCTTGCTCTCATATTCAAATTTCAAAGTTCTAGGTTTCATATTTTAAATTTTTAAATATGAATAGAATCTAGTTTTAGTTACATTGTTACAAGTTCTTAGATTTAGTAATATTACACAATCATGTTTCACACCAAATAAAAAATGTATATACATACTGAGGTTGAAATCTCTTTTAGTAAAAACAATCCATTGCATTACTAAAATAAAGGAGGGACACATGAAGACACTAAAAATTATCTAATAAGTGCTTGACACTCTTTAATCTCAACATCCTTACCTCAATTGGTCCATTTTACATTTTTTTAACCAAGAATCATCATAAGATCCTTCACTACTCTACCAATTATCTTTCAAACACTTAGAATATCATAGAGACACCCTATTGAACTTATAGACCACTAAAAAATAGTTTTAATGACTTGTGTTATCTTAGGACACCACCTCACTAGGTGGGCATGGATGAAGTCTAGAATTTATCCCTAGTGCATTTTATCCTCCACACTCCAATAGTCACTTTTTAAGTGAGGCACATTTAATTTCAACCCTCTTGTGCTTGTGACAAATTTAGTTAATATAAATGTTTCAATTATGCCACCATATAAAAACCTTAAGGTCCCTCATTATAACATTTGGTCACATAGAAATTTACTCTCTCTAAAAGCTACTTCACATTGATAAAAAGAGCACTAGTTCTTGTAATTTCAATTCTGAGTTATTATAAAAGTTATAGGCCAAGGCTGATGCTATTTTCTAAAAGGTAAATGGCATCTACTTTCAATAATTTAAAGTAATACTTTAGTTACATTCATCTAGTTTCATAATCATAGATGACACATTCACTTTAGGAGGGAGAACTACATCATATTGAGACCCATTTTGACTATGTAGGCAATACTTAGATTAGGTAGAGTTTTCTAAGGATAACATGAATATTCCCCCATTTAGCATTTAATATCAATCTAGTTTTTCTATAGGAGACAGAGTTTTATTATTTTAAGCATTCTATATGGTAAAATTAGGTAGGAACATAGTAAACACACATGGTCATAAAAACATATGTACCTAGATTATAAAATTAGTCACATAATCAACTTGAATGTAGTCATATTGTTCCCTTATCCCTCTAGTTTAGATCTATCTAGGCTGTTTAGTTTCATATTCCATTTATGATAAAACATAGTTTTGAGGCCTTTTCAACTTGTTTTAGATCATCAATCATCCTATAACATTAGTGATTTTCTTATTTGAGATAAGAACATTTACCTCTTATAAATTTACTATTTATATAGCATTTCAACTTGTACAATTTTTTGTAATTTTTATTTGGTTTTTATAATATATTGTATTTTTTAATTTAAATCAAAATTCAATATTTTGAGTCTATTTATTACAATTTAAGTATAAATATTCATTAAATAACGTGAATAAAACACACAAATGCATTGAAATAAGACAGAGTTTAGAGCAATAATCAAAAAGTGTAAAAACACCTAAAAATTAATAAATTTAACAACTAATATATTCCTTCAAACCATTTTTAGGCATTCATAATTTTGTGTAACATAATTAATAGTGAAAAAATTAGGTTCCTTCCTACCTACTCACATTAGGTCAATGGCATAAATCGTGTCCTTTCTATATGTTTTTTTATGTATGAAATAACATAGATATTATTTAAATAAATTTATAAATTATATATTTTTTCCATATAAATCCTTTAAAATTTACTAATAAAAAAATAATTAAATTAAATTCATCTAAATTATAAAAACCAAAAAATGAAAAAATACTATACCTCAAAGATGGGCACACCATGACCACTAAATGATTTAGAAGTATAGGATACATTCATAAGAAAATTGTATGTCCTATGATGTGGAATAAAAAACATTGATACTTAAATAAAAGGAGGGGAGACATGAAGAAAACAAACAAACACACCAATAATATCCAATTTAAACTAATAATTGATAAGTATGAAAAAACCTTGAAATCATGTAATTTAATGACTAATATATACCTTTAGACTGATTTTAAGGTGCCCATAAGTATCTGCACCATAAATAGTGGTAGTCAAATTACATCCATCCTTATGTACCCATAATAGGTCAATGTTGTCAATCATATCATTTCCATATGTTATTTTAATCTATGAAATAACATAAAGCGTATTTGAATAAATGTATATATTTTCTATTTTTCTAAAACGAATTAACAATACATTAATTAAACTAATACTATGTTTTAAATAAAATGGCATAGAAAACAAGCATTTGAATGTACATTTAGATAAAACCCCCCAAAAATAAATGAAAATGTTTTATATTTTTACTGAATGATAAAAAGAGCATCTTGAAGTTGACCAATGTCAACATTAGAGGGAAAAAAATATCCATTCCATTCCTTTAATTTCACTACAATATAAAACCTTTATCTGAATTTTCTTAGCATAATGAAAGAAAATAACATGGGAAGATTGATGTAATTATATTGACTTGAATTGGTGTAATAAAATTGATCTAATTGATTTCATTTAGTGAAAGATGGGTCATACATTTTAAGACTTATGATTGAAATATGGACATCTTTCATTTTTTACATCACTACCATTAGAAATTTCATGAAATAACCAAATACTTTGACCTTGTAAAAAGAAATAACTATTTTTTATGAAATTTAATATATTAATTATTAAGACTTATAATTAATTTGATTTGGTTTAATAAAAGTGATATAATTAACTTGACTTGATGTAAGATAGGCCACACATTATTAAGACTTCCAATTAAACTATGGATAATCTTAATTTTTTGTGTCACTACCATTAGAAATTTCATGAAATAAATGAAGACTTAAATCATTTGAAAAGAAATAACATCTATTGATTATAATGTGACATTTCATATAATCAAGACCATGCAAAATTAATATCACTTGTGCTTTACTAGACACCTCATTATCATTCATTCGGTACCCTTATTTGTGTTCCTCCTTTTGAGAATTTAAAACATAAAAAAATGGCAAGCTTTGACTTTGTCTAGTTTAACAAAAGACACGAGTATATTGAAATATATTTGGGAAGATTTATGTAATTGACTTGACTCAACTTATTGTAAATATGGATGCCTAAAAATTTATTTTCTGCATCACACTACTTACCATTAGAAATGTCATCAAATCAATGCAGAAAATAATAAAGTTAGATAAGTGAGCTTTATTTCACATGAAATTTAAGTTTATGAAGTATAAAATCCATGTTTTTTTAATTTAATTAGTATTTCACTACTTAATATGGATTAGGGTTAGGGTTAGTGTCAACATTGGTTATGGACGATGTTGACGTTAGCCTCCTTTTGCATCTCACGGATTGATAGGATGCAAATTTCTTATCCTACATTGAATGTTGTATTTTATTTTTTACCAACTTAATAAAGGTTAATTTTAACTCTCTTTGGGTAAGGATAGGGCTATAAAATCCTAAATATTACATAATAAGTACCCACAAAAGCATATGGTATCCTTATTGTATTTTTTTTGTATTTTGTGATTTCCATGTGGGCTACTAGAAGTTGAATCAATTTGTATCCAAGTAAATTTATATCTTATAAAATATATAAATTATTATTCAATGTGATATAAATATCCCCCTTCATGATCCTTTAATAGGTTATAAAGTCATAGGTAAGTAATGAAAGAGGATGTAATAAATAGAATATAATAAGTTGATTGGTGGTGTAATATGTGTTAGAAATATGTGATACTATACATGAAATTATTTTATTGGAATTTATTGATATATTTATTAATTATATGAAATTATAATATAAATATGGTTATAAAAAAATAATTATCAGTTAGTATTTAATGTATAATTTTTATGTTGAAAAAATCACAACACAAAAACAAAATTATTAGTTATACAGGTAAGTTGGAAGTAACATAAAAGTATTTAAAAATATGAAAGCTAGGCACAAGCCATAATAATATAAGGTATTGGAGATAGATCATCCTTAGATAACTGACCACTTCCCAAAAAATAACATTTATTAGGTGGAGGATTAGGTGCCACCCATCCATCCTAAATTTTATCATACAAAAACTATATACATATTCGATAATCTAATCGATACAACAAGGGGGAAGGTGTGGGTGAGATAATATTAGAGATAATAATTAAATAAATTATCTCAAATAAAGACAAAAAAAGTTGTGTCCTATCTCAAATTTTGTCTCAAAGCAGGTGTATCTAATTATTATCTCAAACAATTGTCTCTCTAGAGACAATATAGAATACTACTTATTTTGTCTATCTAGAGACAATATCATTTTTGTCTGTTTAGAGATGATACAATTTTTTTTTTTTGGTCTCTCAAGAGATAATATCATTTTAATCATAGTTATTGTCTCTCAAGAGCCTATATGAATTTAAAAAGATCTATTTTTTTTAGTTCAACCAATAGATAAATATCAATGACACCAAAATTCTTTGATGATTAGTATTATATAAAAAAAGCTATAAAAAACATTTTCGGTGGAATATTGTTTAAAAAAATAGGTCCAAAACATTTTATTTTATCAAAAATATTATATACAAAAGGGTTACTAGATTTGATTAACCATTAACATATAATAGAAGAGGGATGAACTTCCATATATTTTTACAAAATCTATTCTCAAAACATTTATATACAATTATATTTGTTATCTTGTTGCACTAGCTTTCCATGTTGTAACTGCCAAATTAAAGGGAAATTAGGAGTTAAACTTGTTTATCAATTTATAAAAAATATACTATAAATATAATTTTATTTTTGGATTGAATCTTAAGGATCATTGAAGATGCAAAGACAGTTGTTCCTACTCTAAATCT
The DNA here is from genome assembly GCA_037957365.1 of Torreya grandis. Taxonomy (NCBI): domain Eukaryota; kingdom Viridiplantae; phylum Streptophyta; class Pinopsida; order Cupressales; family Taxaceae; genus Torreya; species Torreya grandis. The sequence goes on from JARHVA010001268.1 coordinate 2,184,668, forward strand.
ATTAGACATTCTTTATTGATTTTAATCAATATTTATTACAATCTTCCCTCATTGAAGATCATAATGTTAGATGTCCCTAACACTCTAACATGGCCTAATTTAGTTGAATCCACATTGGGAATGTGAGTAATTTTATTCACATGGCCAAATAAATTAGGCTTAAAATAATCTTTGGGAGTTATGTTACATAATCTGTAGGCTTCTATTTCTTTTTGTCATTTTGTCCTCATAATAACAAGAATGCAATCACTATCATAAAAGTAAATTATGTGGATTATTTGACATATTTTATCCTTTCCCCTTGTGCCACCCCTATGCTTTGTGACATCACCATATTGTACAATGTTCTGGGTATTGTGAGTAAAAATCTCTTGCCCTCATGTTTCATCCCTCCCATCGAAAAGTTGATTATCATAAATAAGGTTGGAAGGATTAAATCTATTGGTAGATCTCCTACTAGTCTTATCACCAAGTATGGAAATAATATGTACATTCTTGGTGATTTCTATTTTATTAACACTACAACTTCTTTGGGAAAGGTGAATATTACTTCCATTATTGGTAAATATCCCTAGAATACTGAGAATAAGAATAACAACCCAACTTGTTCTTTCTCACAAATTTAAAAACATTAATTGGTTACAATTATAATGCATAAAAACATTAAACAAATTGTCATGGCCATGCAATAGCCACAAAATAAGAAAGTTGAAGAAAAATTAAAGATACACCTATAGGTAATTGTCCTCTTATAAATATACTTTTTCCTTGACTTTAAACTATTTCTATCAAAGAATTTGTTGTAGTGGTTAGGTTAAGTATTTTTTAAAATAATTTATAGATAAAAAATCTTAATACTTAATTTAATTAAAATAATAACAATGATACTTAGTCTTTAATATGATGGATGCTTGAATGGTACCACATAAGCCCTGCCAATATTGAAGCTGAGAGCACTTGAAAAATCCTTTAATGTTTAAATGAGTTCCATATTCTCCTCAAATTCATTCTCCTTTCAAGAAGCACCCAAAATTTCTTGAGGTAACTAAAATTTCATTTCTGGTAGTACTCTAGTCAACTATACAAAACATAAAACATATATATCATTAGCATCTCAAAATAATCTGAAACTATAGAATTTTAATTCCATTTATATCAAATGTAATTTTTTGTTAATAATATTTTGGACATGCCATTATTATGGATTCAATATTTCTAACTCAACAGTGAGATAGATTAATAGTAATCCCCATGTTCCTACAACTATATCTATTCCCAAACCTCAAGCCTAGAAATCAAAATATAATTTTATAACCATAAACATAAACATTTCTCTAGGTAGCCAATGTGATGTGCTTTAATGACAAAAGAGGTTGATGTTTATAGAAGTCTCAAATATCCTAATGTATGTTGCTAACTAGAACCCACACCCTCAGACTATTGGGGAATGTATGATATTAATAATAAACTATTTAGGAAAAATCTATACTCTAAGTGTTTTGTAGCCTTCTAAGTGATTTATTCTTACTTGGTGTACTTTGAATATCCACAGTTTGACTAATATTAATCCTAAATTTTAATTTCATGGCCAAACATATGTGATATGTTTCAATAACATATTACTTAATAAAAACCTATAATTCCACTTCCATTTGATTGTTTCACACACACTCCCAATTCTTATATGTCCCACTTATTTACAAAGATCACAATTCCTACATTTCAAATATAAATAACAAGTCAACATATGTGTCATCTATCACATAGAAAATAGACTCAATTCTAACACATAATTTGTCCTCTTTAACAATGCCCTAAGATTGTCAGGTGTTAACTGGTCTTAGAAACATTGATCACCCAACACATCATCTTATGAGTCCAAACGTAGCCAATCATAACACTCCATTGAGATAAATTCAGGTCACATTGATGCCATGCATTATTTTATCTATGATATACTATGATTTTATCTATGATATACTATGTTTGTATATGATATTACAAAATTCAATGCATTGGGTATTTGGTAGGGATAATTATAATTTTATCTAATATTTTAAAGTCAGAATTGGCTAAAATAAATCCTTCACTTTCAAAGGTGTTAGGTTTAGCATGAATGAGTTTAAAACCCCATTGTGTGTGAATGGAGGCAGATGCTTGTCCTCCAAATCCTTAGCATAGGTAAGCTAATTGAGGTATCAAAGTGGCCCCATTATAATAATTAGAGTAATCATCAAAACTAAAAAAATAATTGTTTCAAATATATAACCTTCAATCTAAAACTAGTCAAAAAATTAAGCACATCAAAATTAGATGAAATAGATATAATGATGAAAGTTTTCATACCATACATGGTTGGTAGACCATACAAGGTTGTCAATAAGAAGAGATGAAAGTTATTAGTTGATGTGGATAACATTCTAAAAGAGAGAAACAACCTTGTTATATCATCATGGGGTTTGAATTTGGGAATAAGGATTCAATACTTGGAAAAGAGTCTTTGGAAAAGGTATAAACAAGTTGAGAAGGCTAAAAATCCTCAAGGAGACCCATAAGAATTAGTTGGGAAGACCAAGAAGAGGGCCACTTACATCAAATTGGACATAAAGATAGAGAGAGATCAATGTCTAATTAATAAAAGTAGACTATCACCATAATGAATCAATAATACATCTCCAAACACTACATCAAATTAAAAATATATAAAATTACTTGTAAATCAATTGACTTGAGCTCGTATGAAACTTGTAAATTCAGTTCTAATGGTAAGCATGATTGAATTGTCATCAAATTATTGAATAATAAGAAATCAAGGGAAATTGTACTAATATGAAAACTTTAAATCATAGATGTGTAAAACCATCTCACTCTTAGGACAAGGTAAAGTATATGAAGAGGTATTATTTTTACATAAGTATATTAGTATAAATAAGGATAAAATTATAAAAAGGGCCTAGTTACCCTACATGAAGAACCTCCATTTATATCCCATAATGAATCCATCGAGAGTGGCTCTTTTCAAAAACTAGGTGGGCCTTGAAAGAGAAAATGAAGGTAGTTCCCCTGAGCTATATGAGAATTAGATACAAAAAATAGAATCAATTGAAAAATTATAAACAAACAAAATATTTGTTGGGTAACCCATCTAGAATTTCTTATCCATGATAAGAGCTTGAAATTATCAACAAGCCCTTTATGTCTTCTTGAAAAAATATTTACTTTACAAAAGAAATAGATCACTCATCATTAGACATAATTATAGATAATTGTGTGCTAAGATTGCATCAATTGTTTGAGAAGATGGGCTTGTTTCTTGTAACATATAAATCTTGCAAGTGACCTTAGATGTCACTTATCTACCTAGGAAATCCTGATTTCTTTCTTTTGAAAATAAATAATCATTATCAAGAGGTCTATCTTTATTCAAAACAAATACAATATTGGAAGGCATGAAACTTCATCCACTCATGCAAGAGAACCAAACTTTTATATTATAATTATTATGTGTATATTTTACATTCTCACCATTTGATTTATTTATTTCACTTCTATTGGTCCTCTCACCAGGATTTCTCCATGTAGACATAGAGATAATAAACAAGCATACTATTGATGGTATACTGATAATACTTTTATTATAACTCTTTTACCCTTGATATAAATATTTTTCAATGGTGAGGATTTATCAAATTTTTTGGAAAATTCCACTCTATGGAAAAATATATCATTGGCAGATATGCATTCTATGTTATCCATGATAATGATAAAATAATTGATCCATCCACATGATATGATTTTGGCATTGGAAATCCTTTCATTCATATCATTGTTAGGGTTTCCAAAATATATGTTCTACTTGCATTCATTTGTTTTTTTTTTCATCTATGGATGGTTCTTTGCCAAATCCATATCTTGCAGAAGACTGTCTATAGCCATTAGACTTTGAATCTTCTAGGAATGATTTTGAATTTGACTTTGAGTTTGAGTTTGATATAAATATTTTTGAGCCTCTTTAATGCCAATAAATGACCAAAATAGATCAACTTCTCTGTAAAAATACAACTAGCTTAACATAAAATAGACTAGTGATAGGATATACAATTTGATGATTATATGGGCTAAAAATATGATTATAAAATTTGATGATTTAGTATCATACTATGCCATATGTTAATCAATTATATATCATAAGTTTAGAATAAAATTTATTTCCTTAAGAAACTATATAAACACAAAAACTCTATTGGTATATAGGGTAAAGAAAAAATTCTAAAAATTATTTTTTTAGCTATCGAAAGGAAATAAAAAGTTATTAATTCTAAAGTTTCAAAAAAGGATCAAAATTTGTTAAAAAAATATAGAACCAATGAAGTTCCACTAGTGGAGAATGTTGGCTCTATTGGTTAATTTTTTTGAGGTAACTGATCAAGAGATAAGGTAAGGCCTAAGCTCAGAATGACTTTACAAAGTAGATACCTTGACACTAAACTACAAGAGATCAAATATTTGTGCACCTAAAAATAATTTATAGGACTCACATGATAACTTATGGAAAAATAACATTAGTGCAATTATCTCAGAGTAGATCAAAGCAGTTTAGTATATGTATGAAGGGAGAATGATAGAATAATCAAGGAATAAGAGAAAACTAGTTAAACAAATTCACTAGAGATAGACTTATTTAAACCAACTATTGGCACTTTGATCCACCCTATGATAAGAGGTTTTATATGAGTCTAATCCAAGTGGAAAAATTGGGACGTCTCACTCGCTGTGGGTGACCAAACTTGTGAGATGAAGCTCTAGATAAGGGCTAGCTCCCTTTGATGTATCATTCAAGCAAACCTCCCTGCTACTGACACTTTGGGGGGGTTGAAAAGAGTTAAAAATAGAATGAAATTAAAACTAGTATATAGGGGTGATACACAAAATTATTTTATCAACTCATACCCTTTACATCCACTTGGAACTAAGGGCAAGTTACATATACACTACATCTGATGTCAATCTTCCCTCTCACATCAATATTTCAACATGGGGTCTTGAAGATAACATAGGTTAGGAGTAACTAAGAAATAGTAATTCTAAGAGACTTTATTGAGAAGCCTACTCACTACACCTACAATATACTTTGACACTTCTTGGTGACCTACCAAAGGAGATTACAAATACACAAGGTACTAAGGAGAGTACATGTGAAGGTAATTGAACTTACACTTGCAAAAGACCAACAACTATAATGTAAAATTAGTGAATTATTTTAATGAGGTAAAACAATTATCTTTATTAGTTTAAGGAAACAATTTCTTAGGGCTTTACCATACCCAGGTTGAGAGATACAAACAATGGCTAAGAGGGCCTAATTTATAAAACTTAGAAGGAGAGAGAGAGGAGAATTTGAAGAGACATAAGGACATGCACCACTGAGTGAAGATAAGTTACACATGCATGAAAGATAAGGATATTAATATAACTATCATTTTAATATCTCCAAATTTCATCTTCAATCATTTAAGACCTGAAAATGGTCAGAAAACTCCTATGAATAGAAAACTACCCCTCATAATTTATCTTCCAAAACTATCCAAAATCAACACATGATAAAATTTAATGATTAATATAACTATTATGGGTTACTAAAAATCACTAACATTCATTTGGGATGCTTATAACCATTCCTATCATCTTGGCCATGCATGATTACACTTGGCAGTCTCAAAATAACTCTTTTCCCTACATCCTATCCACTTGGCATTCAAAACTTCAAAATTTTCATATATAATCAATGAAAAAGAGTGAATGAGACTTTTAAAAGTTTTTAATATCATAAATTTCAATAAAAAACATTAAAAAGGCTTCATAAATTACTTTTCACCTCTTTCTCCAATTGTTCACTAGCTGGCTCACTAGACTAGCTGAAAGTGAGGGCATAGTTGGGGAACTCACATGTTTATTCATGATATGAGGTGAATTTTGGGAGTTATAAAAATTATAAATATTAATTCCAAATTATTTTTTATCCCCTAACTCCTCTTTTAGCCTACACACCACTCAAAATGGTCAAAACAAGCCTTTTTTCATCCCATCCTTATTGTTCCATACAAAAAGAATCCATGGATGTGATACTCATGGAGTTGGAACAACTTATATTTATCACTTAGGATCAAAATCCTCAAACTGGTGACACTTTTAGGCTCATTTTCTCCTCTAGGTCTTAAACAGGATTTTAGGAGGGTTTTAAAGTGACCAACCCTCTTAACGTTTGTTCATAAAGGTTGCACATTGGAATTACTTCCAAATGAAACTTGTGCCTTATTAAGGACCCCATCATGGTTTAAAATTCATAAAAATATGATTATATTAAAACTTATGGTTCATGAATAAGAAGCTACCAAAATGCAAGTTCTTGTTATGGATTTGAGGAGGACTCAGAGCACTATCCACCTCCATGAGCATTTCCTCCAACTCAAATTATATGGCCCATAGTGAGCACTTAAAGTTGAAATTTATTTTATTACGAATGGATAAAGAATATAAATATGTTTTAGATGAAAATTTTTATGAAAAATATGAAAACCAAACATGGATATGACCTTTAGGGAGGTGAAGTGTCACATCACCAACTTTTTTCTACAAGGGAGCTAAAGAAGTCTGTATACGTGTTGAAAAAGGTATATTTTTATGTAAAATTTATTATTTACTGAATAAAATAACTTATAACAATCCATTGACATGATCCTGACATGACCCACATTGAAACTAACCTTAGTGTCAAATTTTATGGCATAAAAGTAAGTACAAGTCATTTAATAGGCCAAAAGGTGGCTAAAAGACCACTTTTACACATGAAACTTAGGAAATGACCAATTTATGAATTTTAAGTCATATAAACATGATAAATGATATATTATGACAATTTGACATAAAAAGGACCTTTGAGTAAGTTTGACTAGGGGTTGACCATAGTTGACCATGGTTGACTAGGCCAATTCAAGGGAGATGAACCTAGCCAAAGACTACGACAAGGGAAAGTAAGATATATAGGATAATATGAGACCCCATAGGATGTGTATAAACCTTATTGAAAATTTTAAAATGATAGGGGTTGACCTCATTTGACTAGAGGTCAAATTTGGTCAACACTAACATTGGGTCTCGATTAATTCTCAAATTCCTTGTGAGATTTGTTTTTTCCAACTAAATTTGAGTGGAATCTAGTAGAATTGGTTTGATTGAGAGGAATACGAGGAGATTACAAGGAATATAAAATATAAAAGTATTTACTTTCATACATGTTATGTTTGTCTTTCCATTGCCTTTCACATACCCTAATCCTATGACTGGAAGTAGTAGATGTTGAGTTATTACTATCAGCCACATGAACCCATCTTATATGATGATTAATTTCAAAAAATTTAGTTAATATGGTCTATATATTAGAAAATTCCCAACAACATGTTTTTTAGGTCAAACCTTTTTGTTAAGAACTCAGAGGCCCCTATAAAAATTTCCCTTGTGGCCCATATTTCAATCTGATATAATGGTCTAAATGATGGCTAAATAACAATATGTTTTTTAGGTCAAACCTTTTTGTTAGGAACTCAGAGGCCCCTATAAAAATTTCCCTTGTGGCCCATATTTCAATCTAATATAATGGTCTAAATGATGGCTATAGGTGTGAAAGAGTAGAACATATATGAATTTCATACTTACTAAAAAACATAAATATGATCTTGTCACATAATTATTTTTATAAAAAAATAGGATTTAAGAAAAATGGGTAAAGTGTTTTAATTTCAAAATACAGGAAGGAAGTAGAGAACCACCTTCAATTTCAAGCTTCTCTATTGCTTTTAGAAACATACGAAGTCTAAGCCCCATGTAAATTTCCCCTTTCTAGTTCCATTTACCAATATCAATGATCTCATTAATGGTGACCTCTAGGATTTCATTAGAGCTATTATGTTGTGAATCTAACAAACCCTTTTCCAAGGCCACTTGTGCAATATACTTGAGGTTGACCATCATAACTACTATCAAAAGATGTAGATTGAATTTGCTTCTAATGTTAGATATGATTATAGGAGGAATAGTCATATCCACATCCCCTTTGATCATGTAGATAGACCCTCCTTAATTTTTCATGAATATATAGTCATTAGGAAGGGGTAATAAAAACCAATTTACGTAATAATATAAAATCCTAGATTAGGGTTCCCTTAACATCTCAGAATAGGGGTTTTTAAGATTTAAAAAAAGATAGAATCCATTAACTATTACTCAAATATTTAACATTTTAAAATTTTAATTTTAAATGAGTATCTAAAAATATTGGTTTGGATGCAATAAAACAAATAACCAAATTATCCTCCTTGGTGTCTTTCTTAATCCTTCAACTATATATTCTGAATCTTCCTAGGTTTTTCCAATTCACCTTATCAATCTCAATTGGATTTCATGACCTTTTCATAAATTTTACCCTTGCCACATGTTATGATCTCAATCATATTTAGATTATCTTTTAATAATTAGGGAACCCTTTCCCATTTTAACATGTTATTTATCAAGAAAAATCAACATTTTATTAAAACTAAATAAAATGGAAATTAGAGATGGAATTATAATTTTATCTCTAATTTTTGTCTTAAAATACATCCCTTTTTAGTAGTGTAGCTTAGGTCTCTTATCAAAATACAATCTTTCTCAAACTTGATTATGAAAAATATTATGATTAGATAGAGTGGCCCTTTATTGTTGTGATGTTTAATGCTTTGGGATTTGTCCAGTTATTTATTTTGATAGTAACTTTGTTTTTCCAATGAATTAGATTACCTAACCATCAATGGGTTTAAGTCCAATAACTTTTAGACTTTTCTACTCCATTAGATAGGGTTTCCCTCTATCTCTATATTTATATGTTTTTGTTGATGGGGTATTTTCTTAATTATTTATCGCATAGAAAATTGATTACTTATCATCCTAGTATTATCTCTCTGATCACTCCTCTCATCTCATCAATGAAATTTTCATTGAGAATACCTTCCTCACTCTCATGATTAATAATATTCATTATAATATGTGATTTGATACCTTGAATTATTTTGCAAAGCCTTAGGGTCTAATTTTTAGTGAGATAAAACCCAATGTTACAAGCACAATATGATGCCTTTTCCTAAATGGTTCCATCATTATTAATGGAAGTGGATACAAAAATAAGAGTGATTTAAATTATTTGGTATTCTTTTTAATTTTTATAACTCTAATTCATATATTGAAATATGTCATTGATATAGTGAATAATAAGGTTTCATATTAGATTTTTAAACCCCTTTTGTTAGGTAGTAAATTTTAGGTTTGTACCAAAATCCTTGCAAACACTCATGTTTACCTCTCATCAAATTGGTACCTATCAAAACACTCATATGTTAAATTAGATAATGTTATTAGAGGAATTTTTGGAGGAAATTCTATGAAAATAAGAGGTTATCACAAGGTTTTTTGGGACATATTTCTCATTCATGATAAATAAGGGCATTTCTAAATAAGTGTTGTCTAAAGATAAAGTATAACCCTTTGGTCAAAGTGGGTGATTATAGAAATTGAAAGTAATGAGCTTTAAAAAATCCTTCTAAGGTATTGTATTTCTACAGATACCTCCTATGGTAAAAGAAGTTTAAATTTAGGAGTTTAACTATTTTTTACCAAAAATAATCTTCATTGTATTCAATTAATAACAAAAGGTGATTATTATCTCTTTGGCTCTTATCCAGATCCAAGTTCAAGTTGAGAAGGTGAAACTTGATTTTAAACACTTTTATGATTTTCTCAACCACTGTTGGAGTGTTCTTTTCACTATGACTTGCATTCCCTAGGACCAACCACTATATGGATCCCCTCCTTTGGTGTATAGGGGATAAAATAGTTGCTCTCATAGTTGTATCCTCTTCTCCAATACTCTTAAAATTAATATGAGGGGGGGAGGGATTGTGATTAGAGTCCAATACCATAGCATGATAAGTATATTGTTAGCCCATCATGATGAAACTCAACTATGTAAGGGTGGTCCAGTTTATAGCCGTATCTCAATACCTTCTGGTTAGGGCATAATTATTTCTTTTCACCCCATGAAATTAATTAGGATATTTTGTTGGTGAAAGATCCTACTTCAATTGAGCCTTTCACTTGCATTGTGAAACCTCTAAAAGATTATATGTCTCTACCTCCTTCCAGGGTTATGGTCTAGAATTGACAATATATGTTTTTGTGATTTTTTATGTACCTTTGCGATCAGTTGGTTGTTGTGGGTAGTTGAAAGGTTTAGACATGGATAATA
>JARHVA010001268.1:2200000-2215000 GCA_037957365.1 Torreya grandis
ATTTCAACATTTAATTCCTTCAAGAAAAAAGTCTGTGAGAATTATTCAAGCAAATTGTCCAAAAGAAAAATTCCTCCCAAAAAAGGCCCATAAGAAAGTGTCTGAAGGGAACATGACATTTATGCTAGCACCAAAATTCAAGCTCATAGCCATTAGCATTCAAAATATATCAAAGGGGTCTCCATCCAATCAACAAAAGATGATGAGGACTTCTCCTTTCAAATTTGATGATGTAGTCGATAACCTACATATAAAACATGCAAAGTGAAGGAGCACACCAAGTTTTAAATTCAAAGATCGAATCATTCATACTTGGTAATGACATATAGTTACCTTTGACATGGCTTTGTCAATTCCAAAAAGGTACTTAAATTTAAAGAACCCCAAGAAAATTTGGGTTGAACCATATGCATGAAAATGGCCAAGTATTGCCATTAAAGCTCCATAGAGGGAAAATAGGCCTTTTAGACCAAATAAATATCGAATGAATCTATGTAATCTATAGATTTGCATCGACATAAATGGATACAGGAAAACCATTTTCTTTGTATTGGTTTTCCACCTATATAAAAAATTTGGCCTAAGTTTCTAAGCAGGAATTGGTATATGCAATTAATGGAGGGTCACTCATCCTTCGACACAGCCATCATCTCTAATAATTGACCACTCAATGTAGAAGCAACATGGATCAACCCAATTTAAAATTTATGGGGATTTTGTCCTTATATGTACAAGACAAGTAAAAGATGGCATGGGATGATAGATGAAAATCAAGTGAATAGAAAAGGTAGCTTAGGTGTTAAAGGCATTCTTGGGGTGGTTTTTATCTTCTATCATGTTTACTAATCAATAAGAAAGCTCAAGGTTATTATAAAAAATGTAGTTTCATTTGTACAAAGCAAAATAATACCTTAATTAGTAAAAAATATGGTGGATCATTCATTATAGTAAGATAGTAGCTTAACTATCATGTCCCGATCAATATCCCCTTTTCCTTTGTTTCTCCACTTTTTCTCTCATCTTTTCTACTATATATACAAGCTTTTGATCATAGAAAGAGATCTCTTTATTGGTGATAGAGTTACATTGTCAAAATTTCCTTGTAACATTCTCTTGAAGAAATAGGATGAATTTTATGATTCTAGTTTGAAGTCAAGTGTTCATGATTTGGGTTTTAACTTATAGAACGTATGTCTGTTTTCATCATTTGTGAACCCTCAATGCACCTTTATTCAATCCTTTTGGTTCTTTTAGTTTGTGTGAAGTGTTAGACATTGGTGCCTTCTTAATGTGTCATAAGTTTTAGTGTCTCATACATACCTATTTATTTTTGTCTTTCAAATTGTGGGTTTTCATTGGACCTCTATACAAAATACTTATTCTTGTGGCCTTGACATAGGATTAGATTAGTCTATGTCTCAACTAAATTCATTAGTAGTCATTAAGGCTTCCAGGGTAAAAATAGATCATCCCATATTTGGTGCATCACTATCCTTAGCTTATATTTCCATTTCATTTTATCTTTCTCTCCCTTTTCATTAGTTAGTAGTAGGTTCTTGTGTGGGAAGCATGCCAAAGTGAAGCATATGAGGAGCTAGCCTCATAAAAAAGACTAGAGGTTCAACCTCACTACAAGATACCCACAGCCTGAGGTTTTTCCAATATTGTAGCTAGGAGTGAGATATTCTAAAAAGTTCTCCCACAAGGGTACAATTCTAGCCTACAACATTACCACCAAGTTAAGACAATTAAATTAATCTTATTGTGTTGTTCTCTTTTGTTATACTAAGAAAATTTACATGAGAATTTTATCTCATAGAAAAGGAGGACGAACACATACCAAAAGAATTATAGATAGATCAAACACTCATTTATTTATGATAAACAAATCATTAGAAGTAGGAAGGATACATATCACATATCATTGGCATGTGCATGATATTATATATTGTTTCAATTATGTAATCAATTATTCTCAACATTTTTTGTTGTCTTAGGGAATAATTATACAATGCTAAAAAATACAACTAACAATCAATACATAGTAGAAAATGTTTATTTTTTTCATAATGTTTTAAATAATGTTGTTAGTCTAAAAAAAGGAGAAGAAATATTATTTAAAATTATTTAGGATCATATCAAAGATAATTAAGTGAGGTTACTAGAGATTGGGAGAACTTGAGTGCAACAATCAAATTAGATTTTCTTGGATGGAATTTTCTAAAATCATCATTTATTCTTATGATTGTCTTGAGAGAACATAACACTTTAAAAAAAACTTGTTTATTTTATAGAAACATATTTGAATTGAGGAGGGACTAGGAAAATGTTGACCAATTTTGACCCCCAAGGTCAAAATGTCAAACCCTATAGGTGAAAATTTTTGTTCATTTCTTGCTAACCTAGTTAAAGGTCTTGTCATGCCTTATATAGATTTTAAAAGGTCTTTGTAAACCCTTGTTAGCATTGTCTTAAATAATTTTGGAAAAATTAAGGTAATACTTTATCTTTGAGTGTACTAGCCTACTCACATCATGGTTCATTGAAACTTTGTCAATTGGTGTCATAGTTTTCTATGAGTTTCTCAATTTCATTTTATGTCTTAAACACCTTGTTATAACATTTTATGTTGATTTGGAAACTTTAAAGTTCTTTTTTAGACTTTAAAGTAAGATTAATCAAGGAAAATAGTGATTTTTGGCTAATTTAAATGTATTTAAAATTTTCCCAAGAAATAAATCCATACATGACACCTTACAAGGACCTTGAAATAGGTACATAACTACCACACCTATTATTAATTTAGATAAAAGTCAAAATCTTGAGTTTTAATGCTGGATGAAGGAGTTAATAGTCTTGTATGGACACGTTGAGATCAATTTTAAGTAAAAATAGGTTATGAACATAATTTCATCTTCCAAGGGTCATATTATATCTTAGGATCAGGTCTTAATTCGAATAGTTTCATAAATCTCTCTCTTCCGCCCTCCATCACAAATTCACAAATTTTATTTTTAGATGCATGGTACAAGACATACAAGTGGAGTTGGGGACTAATATTTTATAAAAATTTGGGGAGCCTTATAGGATTCTAATTTATTTCACTTTTTCATTATATTAAGTTTCTTATCTTTATGAATAATTGTTAAGGAGCTAAGGTGATTTTTAGACTTAAATCCCTGTAGGGTGAGTTTTGTGTAATTCTAATACAAGTGTGAGATCATTGGATGCATAGAACCAATTTTAATGGGTACTAATAGGTATATAAATTTATTTCATACTTTAGTTCACCAATTTGACACATTTTGGAAGTCGTTTAGCAAAGAAAGTTACTCTCTTGCATAGTCTACAAGTTGACAATCCTGGCCTTTATTTACTCCATGTTTTCAAAATTTGGAAGATCAGAATGAAGGTATTTATTAATGTTTTTACTACACAAATAAACTTAAAATTCATCAACCATCATCCATGTTATTTCCAACACAATTCCCTCTAATCAATTGATGGTAAACCTTATTTGATGACTGTGTGAAGATTATTACATGAGGATATTTATAAAAGTTCTATTTTGCATTGTTCAGGAGAATTTGGAGGATCTAAATCATATATACTTCATGAAACATTGATATATATACAATTCAAATATATATATATATATATATATATATATATATATATAATTAAAATACTATAAATGTTATGACATAGCTTACAAAATTCTATTGCATTAAACTATAAACCTATAAGTTTACCTAGGCCTGTAGGTCTCTTTTGCATACAATGTAACATAGTCCTTGTTAGAAATGGTGTCTAGAGGGGTGAATGAGGTGTGTAATTTATGTAAGAATATTAATATAAGTTTAAGGATATTGGAATAGGTATACTCTCAAGATTTAGTGCTCCATACAATCAATGAACACCTAACAAACACACTTATAGGCATGTACATGTCATAAGTAAATTTGCTCTATCATAGTGCTTGATTGAATTCTCAAGTTAGTATTAAATAATATTAAAATAATTTGAAAAGATTTTATATAATTTAAATAATCAAAACTCAATTAATTGACTCTCTCATAACATATGCAAGCAAAATAAATACCTGCAGGTTGTAGATTTATATGTCCTCATTTTGGATAAAAAGGATAATTGTGATAAAAAAACAAACATGGTCAATAGAAATTTAAGGAAACTTAAAGGAATATAATTAATATTTATTAGTTTCAAGGTTTCCATTATAAATTTTAAAATAACAAATAAGAAGTATTAATGTTCACACCATTCTACACCACCTACATCCAAGCCTAGAAGGTTATGAAAAGGAGATTGTATGTTATAGAGGCATGATGTCTAAGGGTTTCAAGATAGAATTTGTAAAGACCCAAATTATAGAAACACTTTCACTTTCTCAATAGTCTCTAATAAATATCCTAAACCCTTGAAATAACTTATATTACTCCTAATAGACAGCTACTAGTTGTAAGGTCAATTGATTGGTTTCAAGCCTAAACAAAGGGTCACTTTTTAAGTGAGGCACATTTAATTTCAACCATCCTTTTCTTGTGATAAATTTAGTTAATATAAATATTTTAAATATTCCACCAATAAGCACATTATTTCCCCTCATTAGAACTCTTGGTCACTAAGAAATATATTCTCTTTATAAGCCCCTTCACATTGAGAAAAAGAGCACTATTTATTTTAATTTTAGTTCAGAGTTGTCACGATAGTCATAGGCCAAGTCTAAAGCTATTTTTTTAGGTAAATGGAATTAATTTATGATCATTTAAATCAAAATTTTGATTACATTCATGTTGTTACACAATCACATATCACACATTCACTTTATGAGGGATAAGCACATTGTATTGAGACCCATTTTGACTATGTAGACAATACTTAGATTATCCAAGGTTTTGTTAGGATATCTTGGATATTCCCCCATTTTTAATTTAATATAAATTTGGTTTTTATATAGGATCTAGTTTTTTATTATTTCAAGTCTTCTACATGGTAAAATTAGAAAAGAACACTTTCAATAAACATGGTCATAAAAACATAGGTATCCAGATTAGAAAATTGGTCAAAAAATCAACTTAAATGTAACCATAATTAACAGACAAGGTTGCATTGTGCCCTTGTCCCTCTAATGTAAATCTGTCTAGGCTGTTTAGTTTTAGAATCCATTTTTGGTCCAACATAGTTCTGAGGTCTTGTCAACTTGTTTTACATCCTTAGTTAGCCTATATAATTAGTGAACATTTGATTTTAGATAAGCACATTTACCTCTTGTAAATTTACTAGTTATATATCAATTTATCTTGTACATTTTTTATACTTTATATTTGGTTTTAATACTTTATTATGTTTTATAATCTAAATCAGATTTTAATATTTTGAGTCTATTTATTCTAGTTTAAGTTTAAATATTCATTAAATAACATAAATAAAAGACATAAATGCATCAATAACATAGAGTTTAGACCAATAATAAAAAAGTGTACAAACACATTAAATTCAATAAATTTAACAAATAATGTATACCTTCAGACCATTTTTTAGGTATTCATAATTTTGTGCCACATAAGTAATAGTAATAAAATAAGGTGTCTCCCCACCTACCTACATTAGGTTGATGGCATCAATCTTGGCATATATATATATATATATATATATATATATATATATATATATATATATATATATATATATATATATATATATATATATATATTTATATATATGAAATAACATAGAGCTTATTTAAATAAATGTATATACTTTATATTTTGTCAATATAAATCCATTAAAAATTAGTAATAAAAAATTAGTTAAACTAAATTCATCTAAATTATAAATACCAATAAATGAAAAAATATTATACCTCAAAAATGGGCACACCCTGACCACTAAATAATTTAGAAGTATAAAATACACTCTTAAGAAAATTATAAGTCATATGCTCCTAAAACTAAACCTTTGATACTTAAACAAAAGTAGGGGAGATATGGAAAAACACACAAATGCACTAATAATATCAAATTTAGATTGATAATCAAAACTTACATAAACACCTTGAAATTGTATAGTTTAATGACTAATATAGAACTTAAGATCAATTTTAATGCATCCATAAGTATGTCAACCATAAATAGTGGCTGTGCAATTATGTGCATCCTTACATACCCACAATAGGTTGATGACATAAATCATTTCATTTCTATATGTCATTTTAATCTATGAAATAACATAGATATTATTTGAACAAACACATATATTTTCTATTTTGTTAAAAAGAATTAACAATACATTAATTCAAATAATACTATATTTCAAAGAAAATAACATATAAAACAATCTCTTAAATGTCCATTTAGATAACCTACCCCCTAAAAAAACATGAAAATGTTTTATATTTTTATCAAATGATAAAAAAAAGTATCTTGAAGTTGACCAATATATAAATTAGATGAGAACAATGACGCAAGCTTTGGCTTCAACTAGTTTAATAAAAGGCACGAACGTGTTGACATACAACTTGATCTGAATGTAGAAAACATGAGAAGATCGATGTAATTGATTTGACTCAACTTGTTGTAAATATGGATGCCTTAAAATTCTTTTTATTCATCACACTGCCTACCATTAGAAATTTCATCAAATGAATGAAGAAAATAATAAAGTTGAACATTTGAATTTATAAATTAGAGAAGTTAGGGTTAGGGTCAGGGTCAACATCTATGAGTGAGGATGTTGACTTTAGTCTCTTTCTATGTCCCATAGATTAAAAAAATAAAAATTTCATATCCTAACTTAAACATTAGTTATACATGATAATTTAGAATCAACATCAAAGTATTACAAAATAAGAAAGTTAGGCACATGTCCTAATTCTATAAAGTATTAGAGATAGATCATCTTTAGATAATTGAGCACCCCCTAAAAAAGAGGGTTTAACTCAAGGGGGATTAGGTGTTACCCACCCATCCTGAATTATCTCATAAGGAGTTAGAAAAACTATAACTCGTCAACAAATTAAGCTTTTTGGACCAAAACATTGTGAAACTTCAATTTCTCTTGATGATCGCTTTCACATAGTGCAATGCATGGTCAATGAAAAATCACCAGGGATCAATGGCCTTCTTTGTGAAATATATAAAGCTACTTGGAAATTTGGAAGGCCTAACATGTTGTATATTTATAAAAAAAAGCCATGAAAAATAAGTCATCAAACGTTTATTAACAAAGAAAATATTAAATTCATCTATAATGTTGTTGACCAAAAGCCTATTTCTAGTTGGCACCCAATCACTATTCTGAATGTTTCCTATAAAATCATTACTAGGGCCATAAATAATTGAATTCATCATATTCTACCTATAATAATCATAATTGAGAAAACATGCTACATAATATATATATATATATATATATATATATATATATATATATATATATATATATATATATATATATATATATATATATTGGATAATATAATTTTAGTTCTAGAAGGAATGGAATGAGATCATGTCTCTTGTTAGAGGACCATCTTTCTCAAACTTGATTATGAAAAATAATATGACTGAATAAAATTGACCTTTATTCTTGTGATGCTTAAGGCTTTAGGCTTTGGCTAGTTCTTTCTTTTGACAATGAATTTATTTTCTAACGAATTAGCTTTCCTCATGATCAATGGTAGCAAGTCCAATAACTTTTAAACTTTTGCACTCTATTAGATAGGGTTTCCCTATAGCTCTTATTTTATATGTTTTGGTTGATGGGTTATTTTCTTATCTTATTTATCACATAGCATATCAAGTACTTATCATCATAATATTATTACCTGTGATTGCTCCTCTAAGCTTATCAATGGAAATTTTGTTGAGTATACCTTCCTCACTCTCATGATCAAGAAGATTCATTGAAAGAGGCACTTTGATACATTGATTTTTTTTCAAAGCCTCAAGGTCTAATTTTTAGTGACATAAAGCCCAATGTTCTAAACATAGCATGATGATATTTCTTAAATGGATCCATTTCTATTGGTGTAAGTGGATACAAAAATAAGAGTGATTTAAATTACTTGGTATTCCATTTGATTTTGATAAAACTCCTTCATATATTGGCAATATGTCATTGATAGAGTAAAAAATAAGGTTTCATGTTAGATTTCCAAACCCCTTTAGTTAGGTAATAAATTATAGGTTTGTACCAAAATCCTTGCAACCACTCATGTTTACCACTCATCAAGTTTGGACCCCTTGAAAGACTCATATGGTAAATTAGATAAGGTTATTAGAGACATTTTTAGGGCTAATGCTTATAAAATAAGAGGCTATCACAAGGTTTTTTAGGAAATATGTCACTTTCATCATGATAAAGAAGGAATATGCATCATTAATGTCTATAAACAAAGTATCTCCCTTTAGTCAAAGTAGGTGGTTAGAGAAATTGAAGGTAACAAGACTTAGAAAATCCTTCTAAGGTATTGCATCTATACACATACCTACTATGGTAAAAGCAATTTAAATTTAGGAATTTAATTTTTTTTTGCCACAAATAATCATCTTCATAATTTTTAATTAGTGACAAAAGCTTATTTCTATCTCTTTGGATCTTATGAAGATCCAAGATCAAGTTGAGAAGGTGGCACTTGAGTTTCAACACTTGGAGTTTCTTAACCACTAGAAGAATGTTATTTTCACTATGACTTGCATTTCCTTGGACCAACCACCACATGAATCCCCTCTTTTGATACACAAGGGATAAAGTATTTGTTCTCATAATTGTAACCTTTTTTCCAATCCTATCAAAAGGCACATATGAGGGAGGGGTGGGGTTGGGGGCAGAGGTCATTGGAGTCCAATACCATAGTGTGGGAAGTATATTATTGGACCATCATAATTAAACTCACATATTTAGGGGGTAGTCAAGTTGATAACTTTGTCTAAATACCTTTGAGTTGAGGCATCGTTATTTATTTGCACCTGATGAAATGAATTAGGATTGTTGGGTGGTGTTAGATCCTCCTTCAACTAAGTCATCCACTTGCAGTGCCAAACCTCCCAAGAATTATACGCCTCCACCTCCTTTTAGGGTTGTGGTCTGTAATTGAAAATTTATGTTTAATTGATTTTTGATGTACCTTTGTGATCATTTAGTTGTTGTGCCTAGGAAATGCTTTTTTGCCCATGCATAGCAAATGGCCACTTTATTATTGTAACCATACTTGCATTGTTATTAATATTGACTAATAATAGATATTATGATATGTTCCAAAATCAATGTAATTATTGGGTGAACATGAAGGGATTTTATGTCACCACATGAAAATGTGATTATTCCATTAAAGAGAAATATTCAAGATTTATAAGTTTTTCCACATATGAATGCACTGTCCCTTTAAATTATATATAATAAACTCAAAATTCTATAACGTATACCTTATTTGGAGTATAATAAAAATAGTAAACATTTAGTGATCATAAATCTAATCTTAATTACATAACACTTCTATAAAATATAAAATTATTGTTAAAGAAAGAACATGATTATAAATCCAAAGGTTGTAGAATTTTTAGTTTGTACCCTACCTTTCATTCGTTATATTTATCTATCATTAGCTTGATCTCGAAAACTATTTTTCCTCCATGAGGCCTATTCTCAATGTTATGTATATACGTCAACTCACTCAAACCTATTTTGTCTTGTTTCCATAATACATATATATTAGATAAGTACTTAACCTATTCAAATCCAAACCTTGTAGTTATTTCCATGGATTAAATTTTTGGATTAAAGAATACAAACATTGAATAATGATAAGACATGGGCATCCATTAAATTATAATGAGGTGTCAAGTTAATTCTTGGAATAGTGTTCTTGTCTGCATATGACATAAAATCCAATGAAACTTGGACCATAAGTAAAACATAAGAATTCATGAGATTTGACATTCATCCTAAACATTTTTGGGGTTTTTGAATTTTTTTTATAGCTTTGTTTTATTATAATCCATCAATTGTTTAAGATCCCTGTCAAAAGGACATTGGAAAATGTAATGTGCACCTCATTTTTTATTATATTACCAATGGAAATATGAGTGGGTAGGTATTTTAAGTTATAATATGATGTTTTAATTTTAGTCACATGGGACATTTCCATCATCTAGTGGTCACATGGGATTCTTCCATCACTTGGTGGTCACATGCACCCTCTAAAGTTATCCTATGCTTAAAAAATCTTTAAATTCCCTAACGTATGATGTTTTAATAGGAAATAACAATAATCAAGATAATTTACCCATCACTTAAGTCACACAACACAACATGATGACATTATTACAATAACTACATGATATATTTAATTTCCCTACCTTCATCATACACAAATAATACTATCACTGCACTAGGGAATTTAATCTATCATGATTCACATCTAATGATATCGACCAACAAGAGGAAATTAATATTCTAAAACTAAAGAAATTCTTACAAAGGATTTTTTTTTTTTGTTATTTTTTTCATGTGTTTACGAAGCAAGAGATTGAGCGATTGATTTTCCAATAGCTACTAAGTTTATTTTGTGAAAATATTTATCTACATTAATTATGGTATGTTATGTCAAGTTCAACATTTTATTTTAAAGATTTAAAATAATTTATATAGGGTTTTTATTTGTTTATTATGAGAGCTTAAATTTAAATATTTAGAGCTTTCCAATTTATACTAACTACTATTTTTCCTTGATGCTAGATTATTGGTTTTCCTATTGTAAAAGTATTTAGTAGGAATCTATGTCAAATTGAAATATATTTTACCTCAATGATAGCTTTCCATTTTTCCTATTTTAAAATTATTTGGTAACCCTTTATGTCAGTTTGAGACACATCTCATGATTGCCTTTATTATTAGTACCTTTCTACTAGCCTATTTGGTGGACAACTTTTGATACCTTATAGCATGCCCTCCACGTTCTAGCATAGGTATCTACTAAGTTATTATTAGATTATTATAGGGATACATAAAATATAAAATTATTTCATGTTGTGTCCAACGCTTTAACAAGCACATGAACCAATGGTTTAATAAGTAAATTTATTTCCTTGATATCATTTACATTATTTATATTTGTCACAAGATGGTACTACAACAAATAAGTCATATAATTCATTTGGCTTGAACTATTCAATTTGTTTGACATATTCAAGAATTAAAGTGGATTTTGATTGAAATGAAAGATTGATTACATACCTACAATTTGATGTCTCCATTAATTTAAAAAATTAAAATTAGCATATAATTATTTATCATTGGATGTTGAACATCTCTGAGTGTATGGGATATAGTGTACATGCTACTTGTGTTTAATTTTCCAAGTGCATGGTTAAAATCACTGGCGTGAAATTCAAAAAAATGTGAAATGTATTGAATTTTGATAATAGACAATGCAACATATAGGAATTTATGTAGAGCCTAAGAAGTGTATTATTATGTAGTTATCCAACTAAATGGTGATTTTTTTGTATGATCTAACTAAAACCATATGTGATATCCAATAACCCAAGAAAAAATCATTTGGTATAATTTGAAATGTACAAAAATATCCTCAATTTTATGAAATTGTACAGTGTAGGCCAATCTTTGATCACCCACAAAATTATCTAGGTCTACATCTATATTGTTTTGGTTGATGTTGTATCCCAAGTAATAAATGCTTCCTATTATGAATGAACACTGTGACAAGTTGGATTTCAACTTATTATTAATGTATATAATGTCTATGAGATGTAATACATGCTCCAAATGTTCATCCCAAGTATATTTATAAATGATAATGTCATCCAAGTATAAAATGGTGAAGGAGTTGACAAATAGAAGAAGTATGTCATCCATTATAAGAATGAATCTTTTTGGTGCATTCGTCAAGCCTAAATACACAACCATCTATTCATACAATCCTTATCATTGTCTTTAAAAGTTTCTTCTAATTACTTATAGGATGGCCTAAAAATTGCTGGTAACCTAGATTTAGGTTAATCTTGGTGAAGTATTGATCACCTTTGGCTAGTCTAGGAGGTTTTCAATGCATGATCAATGGTATAGATTATTCACAATTATTTTATTTAATAAGTTATAGTATCTGTAAAGGTTCCAAGTCCCATATTTATTTGGAACAAGAAATATTAGAATATTCTATGGAAAATAGCTATAGATGATATTTCCTTTATTGAATATCCCTAATATTTTGCATCCAACTTCACCATTCTCCAAAATATATCTCTGGTATAGAGGGCTATTTGGAAGAACGGATTTACGAACTAAATATATCTGGTGATTTATAACACATTATGTTGGGAGGCATTTTAGATGTTTAAATACATAAACATATAGATTGAATTCTTTTTTGATTTATTATTACTGTTATGATGTTTTCATAGTGTACACTACCAATTCCTTATTATTCTCCTATGTAGGTGCTTCAAGAGGAATCATGAGTAGTATGGATATTTACATGTGTGAGATGCTCTTTTAGGATTATTTGGCATAGATAAAGGTGACTTTCTTCATATCTATAATGACTCTTGATAATGTTGATTAATTGATATTCAACATGAATAGTCAATTTATGTGGCCTTATTTTATATTTAACTTCACATTTAAACAAGTAAATTTTTCCTAACATAGTATGTCACAAACCTCGAGATCTAAGATGTCGCAAATGAAATTATCATCTATTGGCTTGAATTTTTATTTCAAAGTACATTATCACTAAACCTATAAATCATTTCCTAATCAAAGCCATCCAAGTGAGTAAGGGTAAATGCACTATAATACAATGTTATAGAAGTTGAATAGTGCATTGTGAAATGATGTTATTTTAGATCCAACTACTAGTAATTACATGGATATGTTTTCTTTTGACTAACATCTTGGTGTTTAAGAGATGCCTTCACTACTCCAAAGTGTAGTGCCATGGTTTTTGGTGCTCACATGGGAACTACTTAAATAATTTTCATCCATGGATGTGAAACTTGATGTAGAGTTCATGGCAAATGATATTTTAGTGCACCATTCACAATTTTTGTGGGCATGTGAGTTATGCCAGTGGCTCCATTTTTTCCCTAGTTTATTTTTTCCATTGATTGAGTTAGAAGGCATAATTGCTTATGGTATTTTTAAAGCATCTTAAGTTGATATCCCTTATTATTTACACTTTTATTTTATGGATGGGGCTGATATGGAAAATGCACTATAATACAATGTCATAGAAGTTGAATAGTGCATTGTGAAATGATGTTATTTTAGATCCCACTACTAGTAATTACATGGATAGGTTTTATTTTGATCAACATTTTGGTGTTTAAGAGATGCTTGCACTACTCCAAAGTGTAGTGGCATGGTTTTGGTGCTCAAATGGGAACTACTTAGATAATTTTCATACATGGATGTGAAACTTGATGTAGAGTTCATGGAAAATGATATTTTAGTGCACCATTCACAATTTTTGTGGGCATGCAAGTTATGCCAATGGCTCCATTTTTTCCCTAGTTTATTTTTTCCATTGATTGAGTTAGAAGGTATAATTGCTTATGGTATTTTTGAAACTTCTTAATTTGATATCCATTATGATCTACACTTTTATTTTATGTATGGGGCTGATATGGAGTTTTATGCATAGGTTGGATCTTGTGCATGATGTTATAAGAAGAGATGATAGATTTTTCATCTTTGCCTTGGATTGAATATTTGAGATGGTGTGATAAGATTTACCCATAAAGTAAAAAGTTAATATTGCCATATCTACATAAATATAAGGTTAAAATATTATGATATAATTCAACACTTTATGTTCTTCTCACATATATGAGTAGTGTAGTCATAGAACTCACTAATTTGGTCTTCCACTGATCATTCCTTATTCCATCACATCCTTTGGAAATGAATGTATCCATCCTCAATGTGTCTGAAAGGATACTAAACCTCCCCTAGTATAATGAAAATATTACTCAAAGATTCAATTTGAATGAAATCATGTTTATGTTTCACATCAAGAGCTTCCCACTAATGAGACAATAACATGGACATATTGAACATGATGAAGATGATCTTATCATAATTAGTGAATTGATTGACTATGATGTATTCCTTGATTTACTGAGCCTTACAATCCATTTATTCTACATTGTTCTTTCCTCATAACACTAAAATATCAAAATTGACTTGCACATTGAAAGGATTCTACTACTAACATTACTGGTAAGTGAATAATAGTTAATAAAATGTGGATGTTATGTTGAGTTGAAACGTAAAATTTTAGAATCAACCAAAGAAATTGATGCATTGTGCCTCCATTATGTCATCATTAATATTTTGAATGTCCAGATTTGCCTCAGGTTACATCTCAATATTAACCATATTATTCTTGCTACGACACTCTTCTAGATAGGATGAAACATATTTGATATGCAATCCTTATTTCTAGTGTTGTTCTCACATGTTGATAGGAATAATAAAGATATATGTTCTCATACCAATGACGTACATGATGGTTCCTAGGGTGGGGTTTGTCATGTATAGTTCCATACTTATAGATAAATAGTGGATTTTATAATGTTAAGGAAGGATTAACTACACAAATCTACCAAATAATATTTGAGATATGTGGAAGACTGATATGTAAAATGCCACATATTTTCAATGTATAGAATAGGCGAAGTACAAATGTGTATATGAGTCAATAGGTCTAATAATTCAAGCTCTTATGATAAAAAATGAAAATTATTCTTTGTTCATTTCCTGAACTACTGCGAAAGCATAAAATATTAAATACATGTTTGAATGTTAGGGAAATAATAATAAACTCCGTTTTAGTACATGTGTCATCTCTGAGATCTATGGATGTATAGATGTTCAGTGGCATAGATTTTTTATTATTATAAATATGTATAATGTGGTTACAATACATACATACATACCTACATACATACATACATA